>PVHP010026232.1:0-24789 GCA_004024765.1 Zapus hudsonius
GAGCTATATAAAGGCCTGTCAGAGTGAATTCTAATGTGCCATGAGACGCTTTGCATACTCTTAAATATGCAAAATGTCTCTTGGCACCTTAGGATTCATTCTGACAGGCCTTTCTATAGCTCTTGTTTAAAGTCTTACTTTATTTTTAGGGACAGATACTCAGCGATACACTTTGAATCGAAGCACAGAGGGCAGTGTTGATGGATTTGGGTCTTTAGTGAGGAAGCAAAGAAACACAGTAACAAAGAACTGTCAAAATGGAAGCTTGTTTAATATTGCTCTACCATCATCCTGAAAGGCATAATAATTTGAGTTACACATCTGAACTGATTGGAGTTACAGAATCATATCTCCTTTTTGCATTTAACAATATATACAATATAAAATAAATACATTTACACAAATGGACATTGGCTGGAGCACACAGTATGGTACACATCACAAAAATATACAATTGATTGCTTTACAGATGTGAGGCCCATCTACAGCTATAGACATGGTTTCATTATTATTATTATTATTATCATTATCATTATTATTTTTACTACCGGCTATAATGCAACTCCTGGATCATTGTAAGCAGTTTAATTTAATTTTTTTGTCCTCCTACGATCTTTGCACATAAGACTGCCACCATAAAATGTTTTCCTAGGCAGGTAAACAGAGACGCTTAAATAATTAAAATACAATCACCAACACCCATTTTCTCTTCTATAAGAAAAATAGCAGTTTTAAATTTTTTATATCTTTTATGTTATCATTTAAATGCAAAATAGTGGAATAAATACAACAATCTGACCTGACTAAAACCCGGAGTGTTACCACCAAGAGCAACACAACCATATTGCTTTAAATAAGAACAACCCTAACAGAAGCAACAGAAAAGTGGAAGTCCCAGGGTGAAAACAGACAGCTGGAGAACTTCCAGAAACTTCACATTAAGTAAGTGGTCTTGCTGGAAACTTGAAAAACTTCCCTCAAAAGAGGTTAAAGATGAGGATTTATCCTAAAGCCTGTGCAGGTCTTTTAGATCTAAATTTTAAGGTTTTTATTTTTCTTCTATGTTGAGAGACTTGTTCTTTCGTTTGGCCCAGAGTCACTTAAACTAAAAATGACACACTGCATCTCACTGTTGAACAGGTCTCCATCTCAAGCAAACAGCTGTTCCGCTGACTTCTGAAGCCCAAGTACTTTAATGTGATACAGTGAAAACAATGTCCATATTTTATTTATATCTAGTGTAATCAAGCAGTAGCAACTTAAACCCTGCATAAACTTTCTGGGAAATAATCTGTTTTAAACACTTACATACGGAAATAATCTTATGGAATCAGCACCTTTTATTTTGTTTTCCCAGGAGTTGAACTTTCTGTTGTTATTTTTTTCAAGGGATGTGCCAATTTCTGAACTCCTATCACAGCTATAAATTTCAAGTTATTGACCATCGGGATGAATTGCTAATGATGATTTATCTAGAATCACACTACAGTCACTTCTCTACTGAGAACCACAATCTACAATATAGTCCCATATAGCTAATGATAGATACACAGTATTTCTATCACTGGGCTGAGGTTATGTCAACCCAAGGTATTTTGTTTAGAGCACACAAGTAGCAATAGTTTTGGAAACGAGTCCGCACCAAAAAGTTTTGCAACAACACAGAGCGAGTTAATAACAACGTCTGAGAGATGATTGAGTGAAAGCCATATATACAGCGTTTAAAAATTAGACTTATCTATATTCTTGAAATAGTCAAAGATTTATGTCTAAGCTATACATTGGTATTCTATAATAAACCATTAGAGAAATTATCCCTCGTTTTGAAAATATTATGATTTTTGACGTGTATCTGTTCACAATGAGTACTGGTTTGGAGTTTCGATCTCTTAGTTATTATTAGGAAGAGCCTTATTACTGGTAAGGAATAGAATATGCTACTGGAGTCTCCTGAGGAATTGTACATCCAATATTGTCTCTAATTCTACCCTGTGTCTAAGAGCACACACCACGAGAATCCAAATACCACGAGAACAAGACGACAGTCTTTGAATGCAACATAAAAATTCCAAAAAGCACAGCAAACATGAAACATTGAGAAGCTGAACTACACTTCTTTTGTTTGTTAGGATTACAGTTTTAATTACATCTGTGTACATAGAGTGAGACTATTCACATAGTAACAGGGAGCAGCTACGAACACTGGTCCGTTGGTAAAGCGTCTGATGGAGGTTAGTGTTTATTGGTTATTCAGCGACTGTAGATTTCGGGGGCATCTAATTGATTTCTTCATTAGATTACACCTCTTAACAGTCTGGAACCTGGCTGACTTTCATGCTGTGACCGTACTGGTTGAAAAGCACATCTATTGGCTGAGCTCTTGATACAAACTTGCAGATTAATTGAAACAAACACTCCTAAATGAATGAACTCCTATGGGTTAGGTTTTGGAATTTGGTCAGGCGTCTGCTGTCTTGGATGATTTGGGTTTGAATCCTGGCCTTGGCCTGATTACCTCTTATGTGACGACGGGCTCACAGCTCCTTCGGAAACAAGGTCTGTAACTTCACAAACAGGTGCAATCTCATTCCTAACCGCCGAGGCAGCTAGAAATCATATAGCACTGTCCCTCCCGGCTAGAGAAATGCGAATTTTGTGAATGGGGATGCCACGTGCAGCGCTCATGAATGGGACCGCTCGGGTCGGGGTGGGTGTCAATTAATCCATGGGGTCAGTGAACATTTCGGCAAACTGGAGATCATGGTAAGAAACTGATGTTTGGGACCAGACTGGCACACGACATAGATTGCATCCGTGATAATATGCACCTTCCCGTCAACTATTGCTTAAGGAAGTTAAATTCCCATATTAATAAATGGCTGAGAAGTGGTAAAGCTGGTACAAAAAATCTCCATTTGTAAGAAGAAACAAAACCTTTCTTTCAAAAAAAATCTTCCTTCAGGATTCACTTGTCAGTCACTATTGTCCGTTACTGCTCAAAGCCAAGACAAAACCGCAGTGTTCTTTCTTCTTAGTATTGCATGAATGAATAAAGCTTAAACTATTCCCTGAAAAAGTTACATAGTATCTAAACTAACCAATACCTGGAAGACTTGAGAAAAGAATTCAGGAATCAAATGGCTGTAACTGATCTAGATGGAAAAGCAATGATAAGCAGCCCGTGCGAAGGTCCCTTGTCTAATTAAAGGCTGTCCCACGGACTCAGAGTCTGATACTGTCCCCGGTCGATTCGTTTGGGTTGTCCTGTGGAACTTTGAGGCCGTCGGTTCTCTTTGATTCCTTAGTCACTGGGGAGGGCAGGGGTCACGCTAGATTCACTGGCATCCATCCTCTGGCAGGGCTGGCTTCCATCTCTCGTCAGCTTGAGACCTCTTTGAAAAGCTCAGCAGCAGAAGGAAAGATGGGCAAAGAAAGGGAAGCGAAGGGGGAAGAAAAAGTTGCCTTACAATGAGAGTTTTTCAAATTTGGAATAAAGGAGAGGATGAGACGAGAAAGAGAGGAAAGAAAAAGGAAGAAGGAAGGTACGGAGAAGAAAGGAAGGAAGGCAAGAAGGAATTAAGGAAGGAAGGGAGGGAGGCAGAGAGAGAAGAAGGAAGGGAGGGAGGAAGGGAGGAATGGAGGGAGGAAGAGGGAAAAGGAGGGAAGGAGAAATAGAAAGACAGAGGGAACCAGTAAAGAAGAAGGAGGAGGAGGAGGAGGAGGAGGAGGAGGAGGAGAAGAAGAAGAAGAAGAAGAAGAAGAAGAAGAAGAAGAAGAAGAAGAAGAAGAAGAAGAAGAAGAAGAAGAAGAAGAAGCCGCCAAGAAATGAGAGTGGGAAGGGTGGAGAGTAGGGAAAGAAAGAAGGTGAAATCAAACAGAGGGAAGCTCATCAGGACAGGAAGCTACAGAGAAGTCTGTAATCCATTTCAGTCTTGCTGCTAAGGTCAGCGCAGTCTTGGTGATTTTTTTGGATGTTAACTAAGTTCTAAGATTCATCAACATCACTCTGGGGTTGATTTTCCCTTTTTCTACGTGCAGGATGGGAAGGAAGGCCCAGGAAGCTTTTAGTCAGACCTTGGCCTCCAGCATTTCCAGAAAGAGTTTGTGCATGGGGACCTTGCCTTCCAGTTTGATGTTGTAGAAGTGCTGCACGGCCTTGGTGGAGGTCTGCCTGAGCAACGGCAGCGTCATCAGCATCTTCCCTGCTCGCCGAGGGTCCTCCATGTGCTGGCCAGTCTCGTAATCCTGCAGGGCCTCGTGCAAGACATCCTGAAGTTTCTGGACGGCCTCCACGTCCTCTATGTGCATGGAATCTGGATGAGGAAGCAGAACACAGATGTGGTTGTGTTAATAGGAAAAACTCACGTAGCAGCACAGGGAAAGCTGTAGAGCAAAGACCCCCTAAAGAACACGATGGAACATTCCCAGGCAAACACTAGCTGATCGGTCTGGAACTGCTCTATGATCAAGGCTGTTCTCATACTTGCTTTTCTACCATTTTATTCCCCCCTCCATAAATTTCACAGTGTTCTTGTTTTGGGTGTGTATGTAGTGTGTGTGGTGTGAACATAATATATATCGATGTCCATTCCCAAGCACAGATAGAGGAGACTGTCTTCTGACTCAGTTTCCAAAAACAGAGTCTCTCACTGAGCCCGGAGCTCCCTGTTTCTCAGCAGGCCTCCAGAGGTTCTACTATCTCTGCCTCCCTCAGTGCTGGCCTTCCAGATATGCGTGGTCATGGCTGGAATTTTAGGTGGGCAGCGGGACTTGAATTCAGGTCCTCATGCTTGCGCACCAAGAGTTCTTATTGTGGAATCATCTCCTCCCCTCTTTCTCATGCTCCAATTTCTAATATGGGTTTTAGACTATGAGAACTATTATACAAGATCTATTATTTTAAATGGTGGGTTTTTGTCCTCCTGAATAATGGAAAACTTTTGCAGATTGGTATTTTAGCTATTTTATTCAGTACTATAGTCCTGTGTTCATTCAGCAAAATAAAAATTATGGGAAGCCATTTATTAAAAATATGCAAAGTGCTGTCTGAAAGAAAGTTTTAAAATCCCCTTTTTGCCTGTGAAAATTATTTCCCAAAGGTTAAAAAAATTGATGACTAAGGTCTTAATTAATGGCTTCGTGTGAATACATGGGATTCAGCAGTGTATTGAAATAATGATAAATTTTGTATCCTCTTAGGATTTTTAATTTACCCTAAGAGTTCATGAAAGCACCCATGCACGTTCAATTTTCCACTGAAAAACAAATGGTGCCCACATTGTTGAGTTGTTAAATAGTTTTCACATTTGTGATCCTGAACTTTGCCCCCAGATGACTAATTTAAAAATCTAATTCAGTCAAGAAAAAGAAGGGTTAACAAGGTTGCCATAATTATCCCTGTGAAAAAAATGTGAAATGTGGGGAGAAAAAAAAATAAAAGTTACAACTCTGGTGCTAAAACAGACACTTAATTATATACAAGTTTGAATCATTTAGCACGTTTTATTGATTCTGATGACAGTTTATCTGTTAATTACACATAATGGAGTCATTGGGGATTCTCCCTGTTTAATAATTCCATTTCTCTGAGAATACCAAGTGCTGAGACATAAGTAGCTTAAACTTTTACATAGTTTAAAGAGAGATCACATGAACCAAAACAGAGGAAATGGAACTTAAAATCAGGTGTTTCAAGACATAGTGAAACACAAGTAAATAAATAAAATAAAAACAGTAAGATAGATGGATGGATGTCACCAGTAAAATGTCTTAGAAATACCTGGTTTGCTAACTGTTTCTCTTTCACATTCTATAATTCAATCATTTTGCCATGTCATTGGTGAATGGGCTGCTTTGTATATTGGGTAGATAATGACATTTTTTTCAAAAGGAGTTTCAGAATATAGTCCTAATATTTACTGGTCAAGCTTTAATTCTTGTCTGATAGATCTTCAAAAGGGGATTCTTAAAGGTGAGGAAACGGTGTGGGAGGGGATTCAGCATACAGCTGGCCTTCGCCTCTGCCCATTTTATCATTTTTCCAATCTGATTTCTTTCTACAGGTCAGTCTCATCTGCTTTCTAAGTGCCAGGTCTCCTCCCACAAAAAATAAATAAATAAATAATTTTTTTTAAAAAAAAACTAATTTCTGAGGTTATCTTGGGGTTAGTGCTGCCCCTGATAGAAACAGCCAGAGAGATGATAATGTGTGCTGGTTTTCCTTTATTTTTACTCTCCTTTTGCACTTGGGCTCTGCCTAAGGGAAAATGGGTGTGTGGTGTGGACAGCCACTAATAATGAGTCTCTGGACACAGAGACGATTGCCCAAGGACTTCATACTTGTGGGAGTGGAGATGAATGGATTTGTTTACCTGTCATGAACACAGAGAACAGATGCATGGGCTGGGCAGGGAGGTAGGAATGACATTCTTTAGAGAAGAAACAAATTTAAAACACAGTGACCATTTTCCAGTTTGAACATCCCCCACCAAAGAACAAGTGTAATAAATTTAACATCTACTAACCCTCCATTGGGGGTGAGTGTTGCCTCCTGTGATCTCTGTATAGCTTGCTCTATAGAGCTGGGCCTATATCTGCTTGTCTTTCACTTGGATGCTGCTGCTAAAATGTGTAACACTGAACACATAAAGGTTTCCTTTATCCAATAAATGAGACGAAACTTACCACTGAATCCACATCATTAAAACCTCTATTGTCTCTACCAACGTTCTCAACCACATTCCCAAAGACCTTTCCAGTTCTATGAAGAGGGTCTGCTGTATAAAGCATAGGGCTAATCATTAGAAATGTCTAGCTCATATTGTCCCAACTGGGATTCAAGTTCCTACCTTTGGTCCAGGTTTGCATAGCAGAAAATATCAAAGATATATTTCTCTTTTCTATCGGGTGTACCTTTAAATCAGTAGTCAGCCAGAGCCTTCACCCTATGCCTTTCCTTCCCTGCTCCTTGGCCCAGCAGGAGATATATGAGCGGATGTCAAAGGAAATGAGGCAAGAACAAACAGCAGAGAGATATGCTCACAAACAGCAATTAAGACTTCAAACTATTCTTTAAAGGCTGTGATTTAGCTGGAGAGATTTAAAAATGATTTAATCAAATTACTATGATAATTTAACTTCCCATTTACAGAAAAGATTCTAACTCATTTTAGCTTTACCCATTCTCCGATCTGCTAATACTTTAAATGCAAACTCACTAAATCTGAACTATTTAATTAGACCATGATTCAGCTGGCAGACTGCTGACGAAAATATTAATCTCCATTAGGGATCGTAGTTCAAGTTCTGGCTCTATGGCTGGAATCTGTTTAGATCTTTTGGCTAAATGTCCAAGGTGAAGCCAGGCTTGACAGAGGTGGTTAGTACTGGTTTCTTTTGACTCCCTTTCAAAGGTAATAGTACCAGTATTGGTGCTGATGGAAACCAGTTAAAAGTAGTAACATTTTATGAACTAACTGGGTAGGCTGCACTGTGTATGCTGAGTAAGCTTCTAAACATCTTCAATATCTGGGCCCAAGCTGTGATATCTGAAATCATAATACTGAGGAGGGAAGACTCTTCTTTAAATCTAGGCCTTTCTACTAAGCTAGGGTTGAGAACTACTAAGAAGGATAATAAGAAAAACATATGCTAGTTAAAAAAGAGCCAAGATTTCCAAAGGTAACCAGAGCACAAATGAGACAAAGTGTCACTTGTGTGTTTGGATTTCAACCCTTAATAATAAAATAGAATGCTTTCATAACTTTTAATATTTTACCTTGTGATTTTTGTCTCATTCTAGTCACTGACTTTGGGAATACAGCTGGGAACATTTATCTCTCCAGATGCAGGATTCAAGGAGGCTTCTAGCCATTGAGAAGGATTTTATTTTTATACATTAACTGGAATAAAGTATTTTGAATCTCTTAGATAAACCCATGATAATCACGGACATGGGCACCAATTCTCAAGAGTGCCCCTCCTGTGGGACATGGTCATCCATGCTGCATCTCAGCAATGATTTCTCAGTGTTGTCATATCTCGTTTGGAGAATAGACTTGAATATCAGAAACGCCCACAGTGTGTTCAGTGTCAAGTCTGGCCTATAATATAAACTGACATTTAGAGTGACTTGCTCTGCGGATCAGATAGTTTGACTTTCTTTGGTGTTTATAAAATGGCAACGTGATGTAGCTCAGTGGTTTGTTGCTTTATTGCCACACACAAGGCCATAGGTTCAAAATTTCCTTTGTGCGTGTTTGGTGTGTATGTTTGTGTGACTGTGTGAATGTGTATGTGCAAGTTGAGGTGAGAGGTCAACGTCAGGTATATGCCTCAATTGCTCTGCACCTTATTTGCTGAGATATTGTCTTTCATTGGATCTAGAGCTCAATGATTTGTCTAAGGGATTCTCCTGACTCCATTTATCCATCACTGGGATTATAGACGTGCATTATCGTGCCTGACTCGTCCTAATTCTTGAGTGGGAAAGGGGGAAAGGAGTTCTTCAGAGTGACCCTATGGGTTACAATGCGCTGGGGTCTAGAGAAACGCTGGTTCACTGCATGGTAAAAGGGCTTGTGTCGGACACAGATGATTGCCACAAAAACTAAAAACAAAAGGCTGAGTGGATTCTAGAAAGGTGGCAATGGTTTCCGCTTCTAGATCTGCACATGCAGAAATACAACAAGAAGCAAAACAAAACCGGAGTAACTAGGTGACAAAAGAAAACCTTACAGATATGTCAAGCAAAAGAAGCCCCCAGGAGAGGCACACACACATACAAACACACACATACACACACACACACACAAAAGGTTTGTATCAATGTTCCTGATGTAAACCATGAAAGCAACTTGGAGAAATGCATCCTTGGAAACTAGCCTGTAATCTGGTTCTATGGTTCTAAGCCATCGCTTGGGGACATTGAAAATGAATAGAGAATATCTTGTCACACCAAAAAGCATTCCTACAGCCTACTGCTACTAAGCTATTCAAAAAGATTCCAGAAACTCATACGAAGAGGTTCCTCTCACCAAAATCGGACCATCTGAGCTTCAGAAAAGATATCCTTGCATGGAATTGGTATCCATTAAATGGATTTGAATTCTTATAATGACATTAAAATTACACTAAATATGTGTTCATATATTTATATTATAGAATGACAGTAATAGTAGGGTACAATTTTTTATATTGTTAAGTAAATACAGAGAAGGGATTGAGCATTTAGACTAGCTTTCCTACAAACCACAGCCCTGATAAAAAGGAAAACACAAGAGAAAGCATTACTTTAACATATCCCAAAAATGGAAAGAAGACAAAATTGGAAGTCCATGATGATTAATGAATTTGGTAATGAGTGCCCACAGTTGTTCACATCAGAGAGGGAAGGGGGAGAGAGAGAGAGAGAGAGAGAGAGAGAGAGAGAGAGAGAGAGAGAGAGAGAGAGAGAGAGAGAGAGAGAGAGAGAGAGAGAGAGAGAGAGGAGAGAAGAGAAGAGAGAGAAGAGAGAGAAGAGAGAGAGGGAGAGAGAGAGAGGAGAGAAGAGAAGAGAGAGAAGAGAGAGAAGAGAGAGAAGAGAGAGAAGAGAGAGAGGGAGAGAGAGAGAGAGAGAGAGGCAGACATTATATGCTTCCCAAAGGACAGGGGACAACACACCACACCTAGGGACCACGGAAAAGGGCCTCTCAGGAATATGAAAGTACAAAGTGCAGAGAAAGAAGTTGAAAAGCCCTTGGAGTTCAGCCTGGGGGAGACTCCACAGGTCAGATGCTGAGACTTCCCCCCCAAGAAAAAAGACAATGAAATGGAACATTTATCTTATTGTTGCTGATTTAGACATTGAAATCTCTCCCTGCTTTTAAATGAGCAAGACTAAGCTAGAGTAACTAAGCTTACGTGATTTGGTAACACAGCCACGTGGAAATGCAAGGAAACAGGGATGTCAGGACTTCCCAAGCAAGTGTCTCTTTCTAGGGAGATTAAAGCCGGGTGCTGGCACCACGGCTCCTGCCAAGAATCCAGTGTAAGTGTCTTAATGGAAACTTTATATTTAGAACTCCATATTCAAAAAGAGGTTACTCCGGTGAAAAGGGAGAGGGTTTGGATAGGAATAAGACACTGGGTAGGGTTTCTGGGTACCCTGTGTTTCTTTTCTTTTCTTTTCTTTCTTTCCTCTTTCATTCATTCATTCTTTCTTTCCTTCCTTCCTCTTTCTTTCTTTCTTTCCTCTTTCTTTCTTTCTTTCTTTCTTTCTTTCTTTCTTTCTTTCTTTCTTTCTTTCTTTCTTTCTTTCTTTCTTTCTTTCTTTCTTTCTTTCTTTCTTTCTTTCTTTATCTTTCTTCTTTCCATGCTTACTTATTCATTGTGGTAGACTGATAAGCAGTTCAAAGATACTCAGCTCCAGTTCTCTGGAAGCCATGAATGTCACCTGATAAGGCAAAATGAACTTTGCTCATGTGATTACGATATGGATTTTCATATGGGAGATTATCTTGAATTACCCAGTCCAATAAAAGCAAAAGACGATATTACCACTGAAGAAAACCAATACTACACAGATTTTCAAGAATGGAGGGAAAGCCTGGCATAGGGCCCAGCACTGGAGAGGTGGAGGATGCAGGATCAGAATTCAAAGCCAGCCTTGCCTACTTAGTGATCTTGAGGACAGCCTGGGGTACAGGAGACCCTGTTTCAAAACACCAAAGTGATGATGGTGATGGTGATGGAGACAGAAGCTGTGATCTAAGCAATGAAATGGATGTGCCTTATGGATGTGAAAGGCAGGGAAATAAATTGACCCCTAGGGCCACCAGAGGGAGCCCAGGTCTGACTATACCTTGTCCTAGACCTGGTGAATCTGATTATGGACCTCATGGATTCTGACCTCAAGAGCCAAGAGAGTAAACGTATGTGGTTTAAAGCCAGTAAGCTGCAGTGATATGCTGGAGTACAACAAAAAATAATGTACCTACTCAGATATGACTGTGTGTTTTCCTTTGTATTAAAATGGGAAGAGTGGTGGAGAGGCAGGTAAAAATTATTAATAGGACATGCCAAGTAGGGAGTTGGATAAAAAGAAATATTTTAGGATGTTTCCAAACCAGAGAAGTTATGATTCTCGTATTGAAAGTAGCAATGACTCTGAACATGTGTGTTCATCAAAGGTGAGGTCAAACTTCTAGTCCCTCACTCAGTTTCCATATATATATATGGAAAATTTATATATATATATATATATATATATATATATATATATATATTGAGAGAGAGATGCTTTTTTATTCTGGAGGTCTGTTTTCTGGTTTCCTCATTTCTTGCTCAGTCTACCAGCCAGCTTTCTCCTATATCTATATGAGCTGCACAGATCTCCTGCATGCTGTTCGTATGAAAGGTGGGTTCAAGTCCACCCTGGGCAACATAATTTGAACATGTCTTAAAATGAAAAGTAGTAAGAGTGCTGGGAATATAGCTCAGTGGTAGAGCTCTTGCTGACATGTGCAAGGGCCTAGGTTCAGTCCCTCGTACCACACAGAAAAAGAACTATATATTTATGATATATATATATATATTCATATTTATACATGATGATATATTATCATATATATAGTTCTTTTCTTCTGAAGTTGATTTAATTTATAGATATGTAATATACATATATATGTAGCAAATACTTCTTACTATTCTAAGACATAGTGATTGCTAAACATAGAGAACCTGCTTTAATTCAAACTCAAAATTTGCATTAGCACATAATATATGAAATTTAAGGGCTATATTAGATAATCAACACTGACTCTACAAATATATCACCTAAAGTAATGTGAAATTAACCCAAGAAGTAAAGGTTTTTTTTAAGTGTATGTTAGGAGAAAGCAAGTTATTGATTTTGAAATCTTATTACCTGATAGCATTGATTATAGTTAGGTTCAGGTGAGGTTAAGATTAAGCATCTATCAAGCACAAAAGTCCCATATGTACATTTTTTCTTACAAATCACTAGAAACACTTTGTAACTGCTTATTTCTCTTTGCAACCTTCCTGGGAGGTTATAGAGTTGTCAGCCTTCCCTGAAAGTGGATTACTGATATATAAATCCAATCATCCATAGATAAAAATTATTTGAATTCTGGGTGTGGTGACACATTCATGCCTATAATCCTTGCCCTCAAGAGTTGGATGTGAGCAAAACGTTATTGTCTTTCACTCATCAGAATGGCTTGCTCCTGAGTGGACCCTGAGGCCAGAAATGCACTGGTCAGCCCCTAAAGACATCCAATGGCTCTGTGGTACTAATTATGGTCTTGGCTACCCCCAGGATAGATTAAAAGTATTCTAGGATTCCCTTACATGCAGGATGACAAATAAAAACTCCACATTGCCCTGCCAATTTATCTAGTTATTATACCAATGGGCACAAAGGGTTTTTTTAAGTGGTGCCATTCCAAATACCAAATATACAGGGGTACTCTAGTATCCAGAAGATGACTTTTCAGGCCAGAATATTCTGCTGTGTGCTCTTTGACAGCCCCCCTCTTCAGAAGAACTCTGTCTGTGGTGGCCTAACATTGCCCCGTTACCACCACAAAGAAGTTAGATTGGTCACCTTCCCTCTTCCCTAACAACAGTTAAAGTGGCCTCTGATAGAGGAATTGAAACATTATAAAAGTTATTTAGTTTCACTGGTTTGTCAGACAAATAGGGAAAAGGGGACCTTGTAGATGGTTATATTCCAACCCATGATGGCAAAGAGGCTGGCTGCCCTGTATTCCTCTTTCTATGTGAATTTTCCAGCTAGAGGCCTGGATTGGTGGATTTTCTGGGACCTATGCAATCCTGGATGCATCATGGACCAACCATTGTCTTTGGCTTCATTGAAGCTGACCAATTACAGACACACTGGGCAGGTGGGTTTCCCTCATTCAATAAAAGTCCAGCTTCTATTGGGGTGGCATATTTTCTAGCTCTGGAACCCCTTCTCCCAGAGAAGTCTGTTCTAACAGCTTTCCTTTTTCTTACTTTGAAATAAACTATTCGTTTAACACCCCCCCCCAAAAAAAAAAAAAAAGAGGTGGAGGCAGGAAGGTCTGGGTTTAAGATCAGGCTTTGTTACATTGCAAAACCTTGTTTCAGAAAAGAGGAAGGAGGAGAGTTTATACAAGAGACATATAACACACCTCCTCAGAGTTTAGTGTTTATGGGTAAGATAAGAAGGTCCTGAAACCAATTCCTTACGGACTGCAACTGCAATGTAAGAAACCAGCAAAATAAAGAAAGTAGTTTCCTGGTTTTGAAATTAAAGTGACCCGAGTTCTCTGTGTTGAAGTACAGAATTGTTATTTTTGGACCCCAAGCAGCTTCTTGATCACAATGGACATAGGATCCAAAGTGGCCACACACCTCCAACCACTGACTGCAGATAACTATAAAGTTTCATTGGATATGATCTAGGATTCAAATGAGATTCCTTGATAGAGACTTAAAGAAAGATAAAGGTCGCAGAAAGATTCTGAGAACGGATAGTCTCTTGGACAGCAGTTAAAACTATCTCTAAAATATCAAAGAACATTTAGTCAAAATTTTGGTAAAATTGGCCAAAAACTCATAGATACTATGGACAAAAAGGTTTTTGCTTTTCAATTTTATACTAGTTGTTTTAGTCTCCATGAAGAAGCTAAGATTACTACACTACAAATTGGACACACATACACTTTCTCTCCCCACCCTCATACAATTACACTCATCATTTCACTTAAAAGTAAATGATCTGAAAATGATAGGTTATATAGGAAGATGAGATGTCATTTAATTTATTTATCTTATTTCATAGAAAAGGGAATATTTTCATGTCTTAACCATGTACTACGCTGATAGAATATTTGGAATTGGAGAATAAGGAGACATCTAGATAAAAATACAAAAATATATACTACATGTATAGGCTTATGGTATTACTATTTTACTAGGAAATTATTACCAAAAAATTTCTCCTACAAAGGCGGGTGATAATGACAAAAGAAAGAGACACAAGGCCAAAGTTACATGAGAACTCAACTATAGTAACTAAATATGGCCTCTATTCCTGTCTCCTATAGAAATCCTAAATACTTTATCCCTTGAAATTGTACAGTTCTGTACAAATAACATTTTGTCCTCAAGAACAGAAATTGAATACTGTTGAGGTCCTTATAACTGTTTCTTAAATTGATAATAAAATATTAGTTGTATCTTTCTATCAACAGATACCATTATTCTAGTAAGATAATGTAGAAGGAAATAAGAATGTTGACTGTGTATATTTACTCTGGAGTAGAATCTCGGCACTGAGGCTGACAAAGTTTGGGATGTGAGCAGCAGCTATGAAACTTGTCATGAACACAAGAAAAGACAGACCTAAAATGATCCATCATTTTTGACTATGTTTAACCTTCTAGTATATGGAAAGAACTTTATCCTGGATACATGATAATAGTTTCAAATAAATTCACAGATATAAAAATGAACAGGACTCATCAGAAGAGACTCCTATTACATTACCTCACCTAAATTGCTTATCACAATATTTCACTATTGTCTCCATTGCAGCGATAATAATAGAAACACAGGCTCCTTAAATAAACAAAAGGCTAGAGATCATTCCAACCTCCATGGAGGCATGAGAAATTACCATGTGAAAACTGGGGATTAATTTATTTTAAAAATATGATCCCTCTGGGCTGTGTCAGGAATAGAGTGAGAATTCCATGTTGAACTCAAAATCAAGTTGTGATACAGCCTGGGAGGCCCTGTACTTGTACCTTCAAAGGTAACTAAAGTGCTTACTTAAGGTTTCTAAATATTTGAATGGGAGAATTAGCTCATGATATGCTGATATTCTGGCCATGCACTTGGATACGAAATAATCCTGTTAGTGATGTTCTCTGTTAAAAGTTTTCATGAAGTCACAGATGACAGAAACACAGCCACAAAAATATGACAGCCATTTTTGGGAGGCTGACTGCTGATTTCCTAAGCATGTAACATTTATAATTTTAGAATATAGACAAAAGTTTAAAATAAGGCAAAGTATATAAAAATGAGATATTGTTTGTTCACCCCTACAATCATACAGACAAGGCTATGATGTCTACATAAATACTTTATGCGCAGAATTTTATTTATGTTAACTTGAAACTCCTAAACACTAAAAAACACTCTAGGAGTTTTCTAGGATGCCTATGAAAAGTTGTAAAATATTAATCCTGAGATAAGCAGTTTACAAGAGTTCCATTGGATCTACATAATCCAGAATTTTATTGCTTTCCTCCAAATAATGGTCAAACAATAGAATAAAATAGCTTTGTAATGACAATGTCAAACAAATTGACTTCTTCACTCATTTACCCCAAATTAAAGATAGTGTTGGGGGTTAGGCTGGGTAAGAAAAAAGCCATTAAACAACACGGGAATGTGGTCAAATTTCCAGATTAAAGATCTTTATAGGACTTAATCGTATAGTCTTGTATTTGGAAATGACTTCAATTAATTTTTCCTTCCATCAGAGGCTAAGCAAATGTCAGCGCCCCCTGCAGGAGAAGGGTGTATCCTGCAGTAATGTGTTCCTCAAGTGTGGTCATTGGTGAAGGGGGAGTTTACTCACATATCTGGCCTTAAATAAGAAAAATAAGCTTGCTAGTTCTTTAAATAAATGCTTCCTAATCACCAGTCATCATGGCAAAGTAGGTCACTTCCTCTCCAAACAGTAGAAAACATAGGATTAGTTTATTTTCATATCAACAGTATTAATGATTTTACTTCTCTAATCAACAGAGACCAAAATGGTACTCATGATTAATTAAAGTCCTCTACACTATATTATTTAGCCATAAACAATGCATCAAACATCTAAACTTGTAAACTTTCAGCAATTTGGATGATAAAGTTTTAGTATTGTTGAGATCCACAGCTGATTATTCAGAAATTAATTTGAACCACAAAAGATGTCAAATATGCTTACTCTATTAAAAAACAAGAAAAATGAACTAATTAAACATTTTTAGTTAGAACTGTTTCATAACCTCTAAGTGAAAAGTCTTCCAAAATCATTGTTGTAAAACCTTTCATCTAACGATGAGAGATACTCTAATGTGAAACCATCCAAAGTAATAAATTCTCAGCGAAAATTTCTACCCCATGGGCTACTTTGATCTTCTAGAGAACCAGGCTAGGGGTGTTTGGGAGCTTATTTAAAAAATAATGCCATTTGTCACGAAGAGTCATAGTTTCAGTTTCACAGGAGAAAAGCCAGCCAAGCAGTAAGCTGAGGAAGAGGGTTCTATTCACAATTAAAACGGGGAGCTGCTCAACTCCATTACGAAGACAAATAGGAAATTACAACTTCATTGTTGAAAACAATTTCCCTCCTATCAGTCCGAGGATTCATGCATCAATATTGTAGATGAACTGTTAATTACAAAATCAATTAAAAATTATTTCTAAAAACAGTCACGCATCCCCGGCTCTCATGGGGGCAATTTGGGCAGAAGGTCTCCTCTCACCAGGACAGCTCCAAATCACAAAGTCGTCATCCGCAAGTAAGCAAAAGCAATCTGGGTTTTCATTTTTCAGCGCGGCTGAGCCCAGCCTGAGATTGATCGGCACATATGGCCCCAGCAAACAAACTGTCAATACCTTGAATGCTGCAGAATTTGAACAAATAGCCATCCGCCCATTCAAGCCACTCATTGCATCCCATTTAACAGATTTTATTGACAGTTTCCTTCTTGTAATTAAAGGGAAAACTACTGGCCGGCAACCAAGATAAAGTTCAAAGATAGGGTCAAAACAAAAGCAGATGGAGGGGCGTGGTGTGCCCGTCAATGGTATGTAGCATCAGAGGCTGTTATTGACACGCAGGTATCTAATGATCTGCACGTCATTAGCGGGGGATCTATCCTGAACTTTATGCAAATGCTAAAGAGAGTGAACACTACAATGAAGCATTAGTGGAGGCACAAAGGGGGAACCAACAAAGTCCCAACGATTTTCACTTATCAGACCTGGCTCCTATTTTCGTACATTTCAGTTTAAATATAAAGAACATTTTTTTTGCCCCATAATTCTTAACCCTTACCGTCCAGGTGGTACCTTTGAGTGGACTGAATATTCTTTCAGCAGAATTTGACTTCTACAGGATTCCAGAATGTTGGTAACAGAATAAAGATAACGCAAAGCAACGCCCCGTGTATTTTTTCTTCCAATTGCAAAATTTGCATTTTGGAGGGGCCAGGTGGTTAGGGTGGATAGTAATTCACTTTTGTTGACCTGTGCCTGTACAACAATGGAGCTAATTTTGTCCCAAGAGGACCCATTTACCTGAGTCCCCGCAGAGAGTTTGCCTTGCTATGGTTCAAATTAGTAAACGCACGAGGTGGTAAAAGTGCCGCAGCCTTCAAGGAGCCAGTTAAATGAAAATCATTCCCTGTGAGTGTATTTTTCTTCTTTCTAACTTTTCACTAGAAAGCTACACTGATTATAATATTGCTGACTCAGGAACCAACGGACCAGCTAGGACTAGCAAATCCCCGAAGAAGAAGTGGAAAGGAAGGAGACAGGACTGACATCGTTAAAAATGCAACAATGACCATGTCAAAATGCCAACCTGAATTAGCAAGAGCGATCGCTTTGAGGGTAACAAATTCTTCCTTCTCCAGCTTCATGCTCTTGTATTTCTTTACCAGCTGCAGGATGGCATTATTGAGGTCAAGAAGGCCCGCTAACTTGGACTGGTCTTCGTCCATTATATAATCGTCTGCATACACCAGTTCGTCCTCAAACGAGAGAGATCGGTAGACCACGCCCAGGATAAGAATCTCCATCCAAGCACTCTGCAGGAGGCTCATCTGATCGGCCAGGGACAGGGTGGAGAAGCCTGCGTGGGAAGATGAGAAGATTCAGTTATTTGATGGCCATCGTGATGAAATGCAATGTTAGCTTCCCAAGGAAGGAGACTTCCACAGCACAGGGCAAAATGATGTGAGCTCTGATGAGATGCTCACACACACACACACACACACACACACACACACACACACACACACACCCCACCCCACCCCCACACACCTGTCACTGCCATTAGTCTGTGGACACCAAGTGAGATCATACATCAGCCTCAACTGCTTGGTGTTTTTCCAAATCTCTAACCATAGCTGATGGGACTATGACACAGATATAGTTTTTCCCCCCTTTTATTTGCAAACAAAATATCACATATCTTAACTTTCTATTTCAGACTGAGGTTTTAAAGAATATGTTAGAGGAAGTGAGATGTTCAACTACCAAATTCAAAGAAAACTAATACATAAATATATATATGTGTATATATAATAATATAGTGAACCACTTAAGGCACCACTAATTACAAGAAAGCAAAGCATTTCAAACACCAGAGACAGACATCTGGAAACACGTCTAGAGAACGGTGTGAGTGTGAGTCACGGCCAGTAGATCTGTCTTGCCACTGGTATGTTCCCAGTGACATGTGGAAGGAACTCCTTTGTGAAATGGTGGTTAGTGATATGAAGGAAGGAACGTGTCTAGCTGCAAGCTCTCCCCATAAATACAAAAGTCACAGTCCATTTTTATTATTAAGGCACATTTATTTGAATAGCTAAATATAGAAAGAGTAGATTTGGAGGAAAGTATAGAACAGCGCCAGACTCTGCAGGGAAAGCCATGTCACCTTGAGCGGGATGGGGAACTTGAGATTTAGTTTTTGGATTTGGGAAATAAAAATGTCAACACTCTAAATAATTTATAACATGCATTGGGTAAGCACTGTTATATTATTTTTATCATCTGATCTATCTGGTTTGCTACTTTATTTCTTTACTGAAAATCTGGGCTACATTCACATTTATGAACATTTATGAACACCCTTGCTTGTTTTGTTTTGTTTCGTTGTTTTCGAGGTAGGGTCTCACTCTAGCCCAGGCTGACCTGGAATTCACTAAGTAGTCTCAGGGTGGCCTTGAACTCACAAGATCCTCCTACCTCTGCCTCCAGAGTGCTGGGATTAAGGGCACGTGCCACCATGCCAGGCACATAAACATTTAAAATGCCTTCTAATCTTGAGAAGTTGAATCACAACAACAATTAAAGGTCATAGAGTGTTCAATTGGGGAAAGATGAATTAATACAATTATACCTGCTCAGAAATACATGAACAATAAATATTTATTATAGATTTTATATATATATATATATATATATATATATATATATATATATATATATATATATTCCTAGCTCAGAGAAGCTGGAGCTATAGTCTATAGAGAAGTCTTAGTGATGATATCTGATGCTCAGCTCTCTTTTTCCAAAAGTCCTTAAAATGAGATGTTTCACTGCCAAAGGCATCCCTCGGAAATCCTTGGGTGACCCCACCTCCAAGGGTGTGAAAACAAGGAACCCAGTTTTGGTGTCCCTCCACCATTAATACTATAGAAGAGAGAACATTTAAGTAATACAACTTAGAAAATCTCTTTTATTCCCATCTTACACATTGGGAGCCAACACATAAATATCTACATCCACACAATTTTTATAGGCTCTGCTTATGATCGTTGCAGTCATTTTTATTCACGTCCAATTAACCCTATCAAGAAGGACAGCACAGTAAACAAAAGGAAAGGATTTCCCCCATGGTTGTGAACACACGAGAAGACCATTTGGTACCATTAGCTGTAAGTGTTTAATAAAACCATCAAAGGGGATTAGCCGGGCTTCTCTGGAGGGGATCTTTATGGCATTTCTTTCATTGACAAGGTACTTACATGTTATCTGACAGAGCTCCTTTTGGTTGAGCTATAAAACTTTTGTTCTCCCCCCCCCTTTTTTTTGGTCATTGAAATTTAGTGTTTCACTAATAATTATCCTGACAATATTTAAAACAAGAATTCACGAGGGCTAGATAATAACTTGGCTCTGTGTGCTTTTGATTCAGAGAATATTAAACTCAAATCAACAAAACACTGTTTTTTTCTTCAATTCCCCACCCCTTAAAAAAATGGTGCTGGATACCCTCAAGTAGCTACCTCCCAAAGAAAACCTAGGGATTTCTTTTATAAAATCAAACACAAAAAAACTCAATGGTCATCAGAACCTTCGGAGCCTGGAAGAACCGGCCTTTTCAGTTCTCACTTTTCCTTGGCTGCAGCCAGACTGAGAGCTTAGCCTGGGGCACCTGCCCTGACAGCCCACTTCTCCCTCCCAGAGACCACTGTTAGTAAATAGATTTACACATTCGCCAATCTCCACACATCTTTCTGCCGAATAATTAAAAGCAGGATGATTAGTTTATTGAGTGGAAGGAGGAACTTTTTTATTGAGGTCCATCCATGATGTTATCAGGGCCAGCACTTTTACGGTTGTCATGGGGGTGCAGACATCCAATTTTTCTTATCTGCCTGATTAATACAAACGCTGTTTCAGGACGCATTAATTAACAGATACAAATCTACGTTCTCATGGAAGGATCAATACGGAGAAGAAAAGAGGCATCAATGTGAATTTAGTGCTGATGACGGGGAAGAAGCTCAATCGACAGTTACGTGCCCGGAAACTTGAAAGTTGCACTGAGGTCTCTTTGTCCCTGTGATTTACAAATGAACAATTTTCCAGCTGCAACAAGGTTTCACACATTTCTTTGGAATTTAATTAAATAAAAAGTAATAAAACTTTTATTTTTAAAGGTTGATCCTGCAATTTTTTTGTGTGTGCTGCTCTCTCCTCTCCTCTCTCTCTCTCTCTCTCTCTCTCTCTCTCTCTCTCTCTCTCTCTCTCTCTCTCTCTCTCTCTCTCTCTGTTATCCCTTCTGTAAATCTAAACCTAGGATAGGTTTGAAGAAAAACCTATTTTTTTTCTTTCAATTCTCTATCAATAAAGAAAAGGAGGAAAAAGGTAAAGAAAAGATACTTTTCTGTTTTTCTGGTTACAGCACAAAAGATTTATTAGCCCTGCCGGCGTGAAATCCTTGAGTCTTTTTCAGTTGATCAAATGAGTAGGAGTTTTTGAAAAGTATAGGAAAGAAAGGAAGATTCACATTTTATAAAATTTTAACAGTCTGGAATCCTTTCTCTTCTGGGTCTAGAATTAACTGTCACTGGTTTAACCCTTCATGAGTACCCTGGACTCTTTGGAAGCAGACACACAGAGCTTCCTGCCCACATGCCTGGGTGGCATTTGGTCTTGGTAACACTTCTCCACTCATTCAGGAGGCCAAACACACAAGAGAGATGATTTTCATTCTATAACATTATTTTTAATTAATTAATTTAGTTAGTATTTTTTGTTTGTTTTTTGGATACAAGTTCTTGCTATGTAGCCTAGGCTGACCTTGAACTTACTAGGTAGACCAGACTGACCTCCAACTGGTAATCCTCTTGTTTCAGCCTCCTCAGTGCTAGGATTACTGCTATGCACCACCATGTCTAGCTTTACATATTTTTTTTTCAAATTGCCCTTTAGGATAGCTGGCTTTATCGTATGTCTATAGAGACGCATGGGTAAATTAATATCTATTCAATAGACAGGAGCAGAGGACAAACATCAGAATCACCAAGAGCTAAATGCAAATGCTTGTTTTAATAAGCTGAGTCGAAGGAGTTTTTAAAACTTGATTGTTCTCTTGCCTCGTGCATACTTGGATCCATTGATAATTACCTGTTTGGGGTCTTAGCAGGCATTTAGTGATGTTTTACAGCAACGTGGCTCTAAGAGAGACCCCTGACATCTAGAACAGGGAGCTATCATTGGTGAGAAGCCTCTTTCCCAGGAGAAATGAAACAGGCATTTCATCCTGTCCCTGGAACTTCAGGTTCTGTACACCCTGGGGTGTGCATGTTAGAGACATGGCAGGTTATACCTTCCAGTGGATTACAGCTTTTTAAGAAACATCATGACATGTTGGGTGTTGTTTTTTTGTTTTTCCCTCCCCAACTGCAGCCCATCCATGTGTATTCCTGACAACTCCGACCTCTCTTCATCTCTGTCCGGGAACCAAGGACAGTTAATGTATCTCAGGCATTTTGTGTAGCAGAATGGCTCTCTGTGTTGACCCCCAGTTAAACAGCATGTTTATCTGCAATACAGTGCGCTGCAAATAAGCCAGATGACAGTTGGGAAAAGCATCATTTGGAAAGACCTGGTAGCTTCTCTCGAGAAGCAGGTGCCCCTGAGGTAAGAGGCTTAAAGGAAGCATGTTTGGTGCCAACCTCCCTGCCTGCTTTGCCTGAGAACTTAGGGGCTTCACAGTGATGCCATGGGCACCTGTCAAGCACAATACTATTTTTTTTCAGGCTGGCAAACTAATGCACTTTACAGCCAACTTACATAAAAAAGGCTAAGCATTTGAAAGTGTGAAGGGCAAAAAATATCTGACGGCTAGTCTTCAAAAATACACTTTCATTTCAGAAAGCATAAATGTTTATTTCCTGAACGGAGTGTTGACAGAAATAGGCTGCAGTGCAGGCATTTGGTTTTTAACCCCTGCCAGGCATTTCCTTCTTGGCTGCTTTGTTAAAGCACAAAGAAGGCATTTTAAATCATCGGGGTATCCGTTAATATCAGTTAATCATGCCATTGATTCACCTCCTCGCAGTTTTTTGAACTTGCTTCTCTGTTCCACAAAAAAAAAAAAAGACACTTCTCAAGAAATTGCACATCATCAGGAACATTTGTCACAGGCTGTGGTAAGTCACCAGGAAGCTTTTCTCGTGCCTGCTCAAATCAACCCAATGTCAACAAGAATTAGGGAGGAATAACACTGGCACTATGGTTTCATCTCAGTTTACCCTTAGTACCGAGGTGCACATTTATTTGAGAAAATTAACGTCTTTTTAAATTTGCATGTGTGTATTTTGTGTACATGTGTCCATGTGGGCATCATATATGTGCATGGACTCGCGAATGTCAGAGGAAAACACAGGTGCCATTCTTCTTAGGTGATGCACAACTTTTATTTTTATTTTTTGAGACAGGGTGTCACTGGAGCTGGAACTCACCAATCAGGTGATATTGCCAGCAAGCCTCTGGTAACTGCCTGTCTCCTTCTCCCCAGTACTGGGATTATAAGCACAGGCCACCTTGTTTGCTATATTTGTATGGGTTATGGGGATCAATCCTGGTCATAATGCTTTCAAAGCAAGCATTTTTACCAACTGAGCCATCTCTCCAGCCTAACACTATAACTACAGCCTAAGTGTATTGTTAACCCAGTTGCTCTTTTCACATATGGGCAAAGATTATCAGTTATCCTATGGGTCACAAGAAGTGTAGCGTGTGTGTGTGTGTGTGTGTGTGTGTGTGTGTGTGTGTGTGTGTGTGTGTTGTTAAGCTGGAACTCACTAGAAGCTGGAGTTAGGTAGCTGCAGGTGGTTAACTAGTTACATTAAAGCAGGACCATCTATGTAGTGCTAAGCACAGTATTTTATTTAAAATTCTCTTTAAAAGTGTGATGATGACGATTTCTGTATGAGATTAGTGCTTAAGTATTAGATCAAACCTGACAATATGACTCTTGGAATCTTTATTCTTTGGGGCTGACTGTAATCCAAATGTCAGTAATTTAAATTCATTCACAGTTGGTGAAATGGTAGGGAGAACTGGCAAAAATAAGAAAATAGCTCCTGTTCTTTCTAGTTTGACAATATGTTGGATCCTTTGTTGATTTCATGAGAAATATATTTCCATGGCTCCATTTTTGTATTTGAATACATTTTGTAGAGCCATCATTTTTGTTTGGTTTTGTTTTATTTTTTTGGAGGTAGGGTCTTGCTCTACCCTAGGGTGACTTGGAATTCACTATGTAGTGTCAGGGTGGCCTCAAACTCACAGCTATCCTCCTACCTCTGCCTCCCACATGCTGGGCTCATCTTTGTGAGTGTGTGTGTGTGTGTGTGTGAGAGAGAGAGAGAGAGAGAGAGAGAGAGAGAGAGAGAGAGAGAGAGAAATGACAGAAGAGAGCAAAAATCAGAGTAACTGAGGGGTGGAGAATAGAATTGTGAAGAAAGAATCTACTAATCCAAGGCAGACCTGGCACTGTTAACTTCATTCATTCATAGACACAACTAACTGATTTTATGTAAAGGGTTGAAGGAGGGAACTGTCAGCTCATTCACAGTACAGAAACTGAAAACATAAGCCCTCCCAGAAATGGGAGCATGTTTCCTGAACTAGTTTTACCTAATTGAACAGGGAGGTCTGCTAGGAAAATTTAATGCAAAACAGCAACTACAGAAACAGCATTTAGGAGGCCAAGAGGCAGGAAGTTCAGGAGTTCAAGGCCAACTTCAACTAGAGTGAGCAAGACACCAGCTTGGCCTACATGAGACTCTGTTTTAAAAATCAAAATAAGACAAAATGGGAAACATATTTCATATAGCAACATAAGAAACCCTCAATATGAAGAGGGGTTTTTGTTAGTTTTTTGAGAGTGGCTGACTTTTTAACAAACACCAGCCTACCTTGAGAAAGAAAGCAGGTGAAGGTCAAGGGAGAATGCTGAGGAGTTTTGCAAGAAACACTTTTCTTCAGCAGTTCTTGGTTACTTACTCACCTACACATTATGGGTGACCATACAAGAGGTGAGATGTGTTCCCTTACCTTGTCCCAAAATCCTTAACTGTCCTCAATCCTTTCTTCCTTTGGTTCTTGCCTCAGAGCCCAGAACAAAGAACGGTTGTTGGGGGCCATACAAGCATGGGTAAACTAGCTTTAAGGTGGGAGAGGACAGTGGATTTCTTTTTTTTT
>PVHP010026233.1:0-24785 GCA_004024765.1 Zapus hudsonius
AGAGAGAGAGAGAGAGAGAGAGAGAGAGAGAGAATAAAATAGAATGAGATAGAATATAGTGAAAAATGGAGAACAATGAAGGCCATTATCATGATTGATCTCCAAAAACTACATATATATTTACAGATTTATATGTGGGGTAGAGTGTTGGCTCAGCAGTTAAGGTGCTTGTGTGCAAAGCCTAACAGAGGTTGAAGGCCCTGGTATGCCCATAAATTCTCTCTCTCTCTTTCTTTCTTTCTTTCTTTCTCTTTCTCTTTCTCCTTTACTTTCTCTCTTTCTCTCTCTCCTCTCTCTGTGTCTACTTGCAAGTAAATAAAAACATTTTTAAAATATACTAAAAGCAGAAGCATTATGTGTTACGATTGGATTCTTTAAATTTCAGATATTACTACTAAAGATGAGACGGAAAATTTCCAAGTGTAAGTCATGAAAACTTTGAACAAATAATCTGATCCTTTTTAACCTGTGTGGAAAGCATCCAATGTGAAGCAGGTTCCAAGAATCAATCCTGGTTTAATTTCCATATTAGTAATGATGATAGCCAAGAGGAAATTGATAAATGCTAACATGAGTAAAATATTACAACCAAAGCCTCAGCAAAGACCAAGGAATAGAATTTTTAGAGTTGTATCTATTTGCCTACAATAAGAGCAAGCAATAAATTAACATATATATATAGTTACAGTAAAATAAATCCAATTAAATACAAATGATATTTATAGAAAACTTCTAATATTGTTAAAGGTAAAGTAATATGTCTATGATATTTTGTTTTTATTATAAAGCTAGTTGAAATACCTATTTGAAAATCATATTTTTATTTTTTCAGTACTGGCTTGAAATTTGAGTAATACAGATAACATGATAGAGCACAAAAAACCTTTCCTTTTGCATATAATTTTGCATATAATATAAATTATTATAAATTATATTATATTTATATAATATAATTATATATAATATTATAATAATATTACAATATATTATATATTTATTATATATTTTGTATATACTCTTCTATTTTCCAACATTTCCTTCATAATTTCATTTCATTTATCTTATCATGTTCTCAATATATTCACTTTTGTCTCTGTTGCTTCTAAATCTTCAACCCTGTCCTCAGTAATCTAACATTATCTAATCAGTCTTCCTCTGAATTTGAAAGCAATACTCTGGGTAAAGTTCTCTAGGTTAAAATACACTAATCTATACATGAAGTGAATTGAGAGAGTCAGGAAAATAAAACTCAACATGTTAAAAGATTAAAAATGTTATAGGAACAAAGTATCTGCACAGTTTTGGAAGAAACATTCCACTTAGGCTAAACATGGTCTTCTTGGATATGGGATAAGCAAAAGGGGCAGAAGTAATTTTCAAGATGAATATCTAACTAAATTTCAGAACTATTAATAGAAAATATAGAAAGTGACATTTTCTCATATAAATAATAATCAACAAATGCAAACAGCAATAGGTTTACCACATGATACTTGTAATTTTAGAGATCAAAGGAACAAGAGGTCATGAAAATAGAATAAATTTCAGCTACTTCGATAGCTCCATTAGGAAAGGATCCTCTTTACTTCATTCATGAATACTTACAATATATAAGTAGGGCATGAAGTTTATGCACTTTTGGAAAAATCATTGAAGAGAGAAGAAAAGGTATGGAGTACATGTGCAAAAAAGATTATACAGCTAAAATAACAAAAAGAGGTTTGCTTTAATTAAGAATTTCTGGAAATATTAGTGCAAAGATTAAAACTTTAAACCTTTTTTGCATGTGTTAGAAATACAATTAGACTCCACTGAAGAGATAATTAGCTAATTGGAAATATATAACTATAAAAGTTATTCAGCACATAGAAAAATATCAATGAAGAAGCTAAGCATGGAAATGGTAATTTATAGGTTCAGTGTAATCTCAGTAAAAATAACAATGAAATTCTTCACAAAATTGCACAAATTAATCCTAAAATTTACATGAAAGCACAAATAAATCTCAGATAAAGTCATGTTGAGCAAAAGTAAGAGAGCAGGATAAATTTTATTGTCTTACATCAAAATACACTATAAAGTATTGTAATCAAAATAGCATAGAATCATAAACTACCTGATTTCATACAAGTTGCGAGTAGATTGATCAGTAACATTGATTGAGGAGAACAGGGAATGGACAGGATCAAGAGAAGATGATCAGTTTGAACTGTTGTGTTAAACTGGAGTAAAAATGATGGAATGTACTATATATGTCCCAAATCTAGAAAAAAATGATTATCCACGTTTTCACCATACAAGAATTATGTTTGAAAAGATAACAGCTACCATATTGTGTATGCATGCATTAAAACAACACATGATACCCTCTAAATGTACACATGCTTTATCAGTTTAAAATCATTATTTAACTTTAAACATCTCTAGTCTATTGCTAATTTTATAGACATTAGCTCTAATTTTGTGTACTATCAATTGATATTTACTGAGATATTTTCCCCCTGCATATTAAAAAAAATATTTTATTTATTTGAAATCAGAAAGAGAGAGAAAGAGGGGGGGTGCACTAGGACATCCAGCCACTACAAACGAACTCCAGATGCATGCAATACTTTGTGTTTCTGGCTCCCTGTATATTTTCATAGCTAGACCCTTTTATAAGATAGGAAAACATCTATCTTTTTAAATATTAAATCATTCTCAGTTGTGAGACAAACCCTGAATGTGTCTATATATTTTATAGCATCATATTTCATTTATTGATACTTTGTGATTTTTTTGCTCCTATGACCATAATGCATTTGAAGTATAATTTTCTTTATTTTCATCTTTCCTTTTCTTATTTGGTCAGTGCATACCGAGATGGTTAGGTTTTGTTGTCAACTTGATGTTTTTAATTATTTTGGGTGGGTCTCTAAAGATGTTCACAGGAAGGCAGCCTCTCAGAAGGGGTCAGGATGTAAAGAGGCTTAGGTAAACTAGAAATGAACATCACTTCCTGGGAGGGCAGTGCAGGAAGGAAACTCCAGAGACTCAGGAAATAAACAAGTCTGATACAGGGGTGCAAGACCTTGCCTTAAGGCTATAAAAAGGGGAAGGAAGTCTCTCTCTCACCCCCTGACCCCTGCCTCTTTGCTCTTCTGTGTCTGTTTTTCAGGTGATGGCTTCTCCCTCTCTGCTTGGACCTGTGAAGTGGTGCTAGCTTCTTTTAACATTATGGATCAGTAGCTTCAATAAAAGTTTTCCTCCCATAACTGTGCCTGGTTTGGAGATTCATCCCAGTGGTGTGTGGCTGACTATGACACCATTCATGGATATTTATGTGTTTATACATTCAAAATGGCCTCTTTTATTATTTTTAGCATAGTTTATGTTAGTTTTTAATCTATGATTGGTAATGAATATTTGATTGAAGTAATATGTAAGACTTTCTTTATCTGTTGATCTTTACTTACTACTTCAGTATTGTAACAGCTACCTTCTTGCTGAGAAAAACCCACACCAGAAACAGCTTTTGGGATGAAGGGATTTTTCAGCATATATTTTTGAGAAGAAACTTCATGAAGATGAGAGGATGGCATATCATGGATCCAGAACATCATGTCTTGTCAAAGCCAAAGGAAATGAATAGTCATCGTGAGCAAGATTTGAATACCCAGTGGGCTATACTATAAAATCCCAAGGCCCACCTCCAGTGCCACACCTTCTGCAGCAAACCTCCACATCCCAAAGGCTCCAACAGGTTGGGGCTAAGGAGTTGGCTTAATCACTAGACTTGAATCTACCAGGGATATTTTATATTCAAACCACCACAAATACTTTTAAGAGTAATTTATGTCCATTAGAATTTTCTATTTCATTTTGGGCTTGTATTGAAAAGATCAAGTTTGCTGGCAATCTGACGAATGTCCTACATTTTAAAAATCCTAATTTATTAATATGATTTTCATAGTATTTTCTTTTTGTCTTTTCTTAATTCCTACAATACTTATGCCTCATTTGTTAATTGGAATTATGTTTATTTGTGTCTTTTTCCTTCAGTGAGTCTTGCAGGAGAGGTGACAATTGTATTAGTCTATTCAAACATTATGTATTAGCTTTTTGATCATGTTATTGTGTGTTTCTTACATCAGGTCTATTTTATTATTTTCTGGTCTTTGTTACTTTCATTCTTATATTTATTTGGGATTCTTTTGTTCCTTTCTATTAACTAAGTTTTATTACTTAATTCATTCAAGCTTAGCCTTTCTTTGAGATGAAGATATCTTACCACGGCAAATTTTCCACTGTGAACAACTTTGCTACATCCAATTCATGTTGATATATGAATCTCATGGATCATAAGGGTTTTCTGGATTCAATATAAATATTAAGTATTTTGAAAATGCCTTTAAAATCGCTTTTAGTTTTTCTGATACTTTTTAGCTTTTAATTTTCTTAGAACTTTTAATTTTACTGTCTTCTAAGTTGTCTAGATTGAGAAACAATTGCTTTTTATTTTTCTTTCTTTTGTTTATCCCTTTTATTTATTTCTAGAGAGAAGAGTAAACACAAAATTTTAGCAAAGATTAGTAAGGCTGGAGAAAGCTAGATATTGTGACACATGCTTGTAATCTCAGGATTTGGGAGGCAAAAGAATTGTGAACTTGAAGCCTAGATAGGCTACATAGCATGGGCTACATAGAGAGAGTTTGGCTTTATAAATATAACCAAACAAAAATTGTAGAGCAACAAAAGTATACTTATAAGAGCAAGAGTTGAAAATCAAATGTGATATTGCAATATCAGAATCCTGAGCAAGTGGACAAATAAAGTTGACAGATGTAACTGGAAGAAAACATGAAAAAGCCAGAGATATAACCTTCAGAACTACTGACATGGAGATATGTTTTTAAGCATAACAGTTGGTAGCATTCTCTAGGAAGAGAATGAATAATGAATGCAAAGAGTGGAGAGGCCAAGATCCCAAAAGAGAAAACTCAGCACCCAGAAATCAGAATACTTCAAGTGGCAAACAGAGGCCACTTATTTTGTAGCTAGAAGATCATTAGATCAAAATTTCAGTTTTACTTTTTCTTTTTTGGTTTAAGAGAAAAATACTAGTGAATGCTGTAAGGCTGACACGTAACAAATTGTAGAGAGAATAGTTAAAAGACATAAAGGAGATAAGAAAAAAGTCTGGAAAGGTTCAGACATCAATGAAGCAAAATGAAGACAACAAAGCCAGATGTTGTTAAGTGGGTAAAACAATATAACAAAATTATTGTTGGTGGGACTGTGAAATGTCAAAAAGATTTTAGAAAAAGTTCTATCAATTTCTTATAAAAACAGCCATAGACTTATTCTCCTATCAAACACGTCCACTCTAGGGTATTAGCCAAGATCAATACATGCATTTGAGTATGTCAAGGAAAGGATGCCCACCATAGCATTATTCATCATAGCCCCAGACCAGGAAAGCCCAATAATCCATACTATTCCACAGATGAATGAGTGAGCAAACTTCATGGTGCTTAAAACATTACTCATGAAAAGAAATATTTTCTCTCATATGCAACAAAGATGAATTTCAGCATATATTTTGTTCAATGAGAGAAGCTACAAAGTAATACACTCTGTGCTTTTCATCAGTTTCTGTCAAGTTCTCTAAATGCAAATCTGAATTGAAGTAAAATGCCTATTGGCTGGTGATAAATAAAGTTCGGTTGGTGGACTGCTGGCAAAACATAAAAAAAAAGCCTTGGATTTGATCCCCAGCATCTCACAAAAACTAAACATGTAATTTTAGCTCTTGGGAGGGAGAGGAAGGAGGATTAGGAAGTTCAAGGAAAATTTTGTCTACACAGTTGATCTCAAAACCACCCTAGACTACTGTGATGGTTAGGTTTTGTTGTCAACATGATCTTTCTAATTACCTTGGGTGGGTCTCTGAGGGTGTTTACAGCCTCTCAGTAGGGGGCAGGATGTAAAGAAGCTAGAACTAAACATCCTTTCCTGTATGGGCAGTGCAGGAAGGAAATTCCAGGCACTCAGGAAGCCATAAATTCTGGGAAAGGGTTGCAAGACCTCCACCCTAATTCTATATAATGTTGGAGAATATTTCTCTCCCCAGCCCCCTGCATGTTTTGCTGTTGTGTGTGTGGTGTTGGTGATGGGTTTCTCTCTCTACTTGGACCTGTGAAAGGGGATCAGCCTCTTTCAGCACTATGAAATTTCCCCTGGATCTGTAGCTTCAACAAATCCCCTCCTCCCATAAATTGTGCCTGGTTTGGAGAGTCATCCCAGCGACATGTGAGCTGTGACAGCTACTTAAAATCTGTGTTAAAAAATAAAGGAAACCACTAAGCCAATAAATCACTATTCCTTTGTGAAGATAGAATGCTGACTGGGAAAGTGGTAGGGGGATTATCTCAAATGAGGATAATTACCCTGTGTGTTACTCATCACTTAGACAGGATTCTTTCAACACTGTGACAAGATTCCTGACATAAGCATTTTAACAGGAAGAAAGATCCATTCGAAGGTTCTTATCACTTAGCCATTGGCTCCATCTTCTGTGGGAGTTGGTGAGGTAGAAGACCATGGCAGGTTATAGTAGAGCAAAGTCACTCACCATATGGCAGCCAGGAAGAAGAAAAACCAAGAGGGGCTGGGAATACGATATGTCCTCCATAAGCATGTGAATATCCTCCTCCAATGATGTCCCACCATTCTAATATCCACGGTCCACCATTAATGCCTATTCTCTCTCTCTCCTCTCTTTCTCTCCCTCCCTCTCTCCCTCCCTCTCTCTCTCTTTCTCTCTCTCCATATCCCTCTCCCTCTCCTTATCCTTCTTTCTCTGACCCTCTCTCTGCTTCTTTCTCTCTCACTCTCTCACAAATAAATAAAATATTTTTAAAATCCTCATAAACTTACTTAAAACACTAGATTGTCAAGTTGTACTTTGTCATGTCGAAAGTTCAAAGATTAGATACACCTGGCAGTCACCAATGCAGTCTGAGCTCTCATCCAATCACTTCCCAAAAGCCCCCCTTCTGAACACTGCTATAGGAAGAATCCAGTCTTGAATACATGAGCCTAGTTTGGGATATTTCATGTCTAAATAATGGACTTATTTCTTGATAAAATGACTGATCTATACTAATATAGACACTTAGGCAATCTCAGCAAGGGAACTCTAGAGGTAACACAGTTGGCCAAGTACTTGCTGTACAAGCAAGAGGATCTGATTGCTGAGGGTAGCAGTGTACACCTAGAATTCCAGTGAGACAGAACTCTTGAAGATTGCTGGCCAGCTTATCTAACCAAATCAGGGAACTCCAGGTTTGAGTCAGAGTCCCTGTCTCAAAAACTAAGGTAGAAATGGATTAAGGACAACACCCCACATCAACCTCTGTCCTCTACATGCATGAGGATATAGGCATGTGCGCTGGCACACACATGTGCACACATCAACAACAAAATCTCAGAATATACATTGTATTCAAAGCATATCTAAAGAGAAAAATATATATAAATTATCCCCTAGATATTGATTAGCATGCTGCAATATTTAGGAAACAGGAAATGTAGTTTGCAATTTAGTTAGAATTATTTAAATTTTAAGATGAATTAGTGAGTAGATGGCTAGGTATGTGACAGCATAAATATGGTAAACTATCAATGATAGAGTAGTGGCAGGGATTTCATAAATGTTTACTTTCTCAGTGTTTGAAATAATTTAAAGTAAAATAATGGAGAACAAGCCCTAATAGTCTTGAACTTATTGATTGGACATTATTACAAGGATTTGGAAAGAAATGAATGAACCAATCCTGTTGGTAAGGAAACATCCCCGAAATCAAACTGAAGATTTATAAGAAATGTCTGGACATTTCATAAGACTATTTCAGACTCTTCATATTATCACTTCCCTCAAAAGATGTGTTCTTCCTACACATACCTTTATGAATGTGCAATAAAAGCATATTGGTGGGAACTGCTTTAGCTCCACATCCAGTTTCTCTAAAGGTAAAGTCTGGGTCGCATGAGGGACTACAAGCATCTCAATAACAGTCTAACAGATCCAACATTGCAGCACATGTATATGAGGAGATATGGTTGAAAATGGGAGTATAGGATGCCATCCTGTCTTGTCAGTCTTTGAAAATTTTATTTACTCATTTGAGAAACAGAGAAAAAGTGTGGGTACTTCAGGGCTTTCTGCCATTGCAAAAGAAGTCCAGATGAATGTGCCACTTTAATGCATCTAGCGTTATGTGTTTACTGGGGAATTGAACTCAAGTCCTTAGGCTTTGCAGGAAATCACCTTAAGTGATGATGAGTGATCTTGCCAGCCCTGCCTTGGTTTTGTTTTTTCAGTTTTAAATCCCAAAATAGTCATTCTGTAAGATTATGAAGGGTTCAGATATGGTTTTCTCTGTTCACACGTGGTACACACACAGCATATCCTGGTTGACATCTCATTTAATCAGAAGCTTTTCTTTTTTCTCATTTATATATTGGAACTGTGCAAAGACCAGCTCATGGTCCTGTAATTGTATCAAGCATTTCAATTTCCATGTACCTAAGTCAATTTAAAATCTATCCCTTGCTATTCTTCTTGGGAATCTTTTCTCTTGAGTCCTCTGTGCCTTTGGAGTCAAACACATCTTCACTTCCTTTTTCTAGCCCTCTCTGGCAGCTGGTTCAGGCTGGCAGGAGATGAAAGCTGTTTAAAGTGTGCAGCAGGAATCTCCTCACAAAACCAACAGCCATTCTCTCCTCCAAGATGCACTCATAATTGCTCTGAACTGTGAGTGATTAAATAACCTCTCATAGTGCCTCACATGATGTTGAATTTTCCTTAGAAGAGCATGCACTCACACATTTTCTTGTGTGTAGATATTTGACGTGGCAAATGAGAATATGGAGAGAGCCTTGTGCAGACCACCCTGATGTGGCATTATGGACACCAGGGAACACCTACATGTCCTCTGGGAAGAGAGCGTGTCAGACAGAAGCCCCAATGCCACCCTTCAATTATTTCCTAAACCCAGTGTGTTGTGTGGAGACCAGACATGTTACCAAAAATGGATAGTGTATATATATATATATATATATATATATATATACACACACACACACATATATATATATATATATATATATATATATATATATATATATATATATCCAGAGGAGAAAGTAAATGCAAAACGAGTTAAAAAGTAGCATGGAGTTTCAAAATTTAAATTTCTTGCTAATTCAGCAATGTAAGATGTCATAGGTAACACAGAGACTACTTATTTAAATTTTTCATATACTCCCAGAATGAGTGAAGATTAAAATGAGTTGCATATAATAACAGAAAGGGGTACAACCTAGTCTTTTTTTTCAAGGTGAAAGGTTAGCTGTGTAGGACCTCTGCATCTAAAAACCAGAACACTGTATGCTAGCTTAGTAACACACAAGCTAAATAGAATTTTCTGGACATTTCTTCTGTTAGAAATAGAGCATATATTATTTAAAAATAATTCCTGTCTCTAATTTTGATCAAATATAAAGAACTTTGATCTAAGAGTCTCTCACTTGATCAGACATGAACAGATTTGTAAACTGCTTTGAGAAGCCTGATGGACATTTTAAAATGTGTTTGTTTATATTTTTACACACCCTATTAAGGCATTCTGTTTATATTTTTGGTATACTTAATGGTATCTGAAAAGTCGGTGCATTCTTTCATATGCTTTCATTACAGAAATTTTAAAACCATGAGAAAATGTCTTTATTTTAAATTGACTTTTCTTTGACAATTTAGTTGTTCCTGGTATTAGAAACAGTGACATATAGACAGAGAAAAGACACGACATAGATAAAGCAAACAAGAATTGAACAACACAGAGGAAGACGACATTAACAATGCAGCTGACAAAGCCAGTCACTTCACTTTAAATAATGTGGCAGCCTGCAAAACTATAGTAATTACTAGAATTTCATTTTCATTAACTAATAAACCAAGGAAAACAATTTAAGTATCTGAATGTCATTTTTCAAATGAAAATAAACTGTAAACATTTGAATAACATCACAGCAGGGATAATATACCTAAGGAAATCCATTGAAACAGGCTGGTGGATTCACCCTCTTCCATCACATTAAAACTGCAATTGACTGTAAACCTCCTACCACTCTCCACTGAGACTTTAATTGTAAAGATTCCTGTTACATATCATATTAGAATTTAGTTAAAATTGTAGAACACATTATTTCTAATCAGACAGCCAACCATCACTCACAAAGATTTTTAAAAAGGTGATTAATAATTCATCGCAGATAAGGAAAAGATCTATATTTATACCATCTTCTCAGTCACCATAAACTACCTGACAATTGTTCAGTAATGATGCCCAGTAAATTCTTTAAAATGGTAATTTGTCATTCTGTCACTTCATTTGTGACCTAAAATTCCTCACTTGAGGCATCATCAAATAAATTAATCACTTTCCAGGATCCATTTCTCTGTTCTGCACGTTATTATGCCCGGGCTCTCTTGTGTTTCTCTTCATTTACATATATTTAATGGCTGAGCCGTGGTTCACGATGGCACATAACGCACACATCTCATTACAGGTGAAATATTCTAACTGCCACTATCACTGGGAAAGAAAATAACTCTCCCAATTTAATTTTCCTGATGTAACAAAACCATGATTCTTCACTATGAAATGTTGGTGCCATCCATCAGTCACAATCAATAAAATCATCCTGGAAGTACGCCTCCTTCAGCATCTTTGCCTCATACCAGCATTATTTGAAGAAGGTAATTAAACTCATAATATGTAATGAATGTAAATGAAGAAAATATCCTCACGTTAGCTCTCTAACTATGCTTACTTTACAGCTTTGATTCAAAATATTTCTCTACCAACTTACAAATACGTAAGACCTGAACTGGGGGATGTCAGGTGAAGAGACAATAATCAACAACAAACAGAATTAATTTTAGGACCATGTTAATGTAAAAGCTCTAAGTATAACTACAGAGGGTTTTTTTTTTCATTTCAATGATATACACTCTTTGAGTTTATAGATTTTCTGAAAATGGACGAGGACTACGGCTATTCGTATCATGTGATGAACTGAGACATTTTCTAGTAACTTGATCTACCTGCTTCTGCCTTCCTTGGGCTGCAGGGACCCTGTAATCTTAAGCAAGAAATGTGCTTTTTGAGATTACTTACAGTCTTGCCCACCTCTGCCTGAGGAAGCCTGTGAAAATGTCCATCAGAGAAGCAGGATGTTTCACGGTGATTTGGGAATTAGTACTCAGAACTATTTCCTCCCATTGTAAATATTCATCTCCAATTGCTATCATATTATTTTTGTAAAGGTCAATAGGGAGTGTTTTAAAGTAAACTAATGTCACCTAAACATGGTCCATGTCTCTAAGTGTGTTACAACTTAATTTAACATTCATTAGCTGGTTCTCACCACGTACTTAGAAACATTAATTTCAGAGGAATGATGCATTACAGAAGTTCATTTGGAATGAGGATTCCCTTCATTGAAGAATGGTGACTTTCTTTCTCTTGGAAGTGGTCCCTGTTTGCCTGTTGAAGATAATACTCTACCAAGTGTCTAAAATAAGGAGTGAAATATTAACTCTGCATCTCTGCAACAAAGAGAGAGCAGGTGAATATCACTGCTCCACACATGAACGACCTAACTATAGTACTGACAAACCATCTCCACAATACTACATTCCTCCCTCATTAATTAGCATAGAGTTATTTGTAATGGGCACTTACTTAAGAAAAAAAAAACAGTGTGTGCAATTTTGTATATATTCTCATTATCACTGTGGCAGACTGCCCTCAGAACCTTGAGTAAAAACAACAGTGGAAGACCACTTCTGGAGTTCATTGGGGTTATCTGAGGTGCTTCTGAATTTTGGATGTCATCTGCCAGCTGAGTGTTGGAATGGCTGTTCAATCCTCAATGAGAGTTGAGGAGGGTCCCAGGGGAGGCCGATTCAATCTTCATGTAAGTATCACAATGATCTTGGAAGGTCCAGGACACTGATGGTGGCTAGAGATAGAAAGTGAGCTTCTGTGACACTCAGCAAGGGACACAGCTCAGCTCTCATAATAAATAGGGGACGATGCTATGATGTTGATTTGAAGAGTTGAGCCTACCCAGGTACTGGAAAATCTCAAGAAAATTATAACCAAGTAATTCAAAATATTTCTAGTAAGACAAAGGCATAATACATTAAATTCCTCTGCAAAATAGCAGAGAAAGGATTATCTATGAGGCAAGAAAGATCTCTCTGCAGTTTGGCAATATTTCCACTTTGAATATTCAATGAATTACAGTGTTTTAGAAGCAAGTTGCCAGTAGGTATGGAGGGGAACAAGGTCTGTGACATGAACATTAGAAAAGGAAAGAATCTTGTAAATATGAATGCAGTTATTAATTATGTTAAATGTACCACAGAAACTAGTAATTGTTCACATTGTAGAAGAATGAACTCAAGGAGACCAAACCTTTAATGATAGTGAAGGGGATTTCTTGACTATTCAAACAACCTTCTCCTTTGTAAAAGACAAAGTTAGTCTCCTTGCTCCACTGAGAACTCTACTAATAAAATCTGCCCAAATTAGGATCCCTCAACATTTCACACAGAAGAACCTTGCCATGTTGGAATATATCTTGGTAATAGAACTACAAAGTAATGTTATTGCAATTTTTGCCTCAAATAATTGTTTTGCAAAAAACCTCAGATTTTGAAACCATAGTCAAACTCCAAGCTGCTTTTGCTAACAATAAATGCTAAATGTGTATCTTCGATTAAGTTAAAGTTTTGTGGAGCAAATCTTAATTAACTCAAGGTGTAAAACTTGTTTAAATACCCTTCTATAGATTAAGGGCAGTAGTTTTAAGCTTGAAGAACCAAATTTTCCTGGGAAAACTCATTATTGATAATTTGCTTTATTCCAGAAAGAAAGTAAACTTGTAAGAAGGCACAATGGCACTGTGTTTGATCCACCAGTTTTCTACATAATTATGTGTATTAGTTTTTCTTTGAAGGGTTTTTTTCTCCTGTATGAATGGGAATTAAAACAAAACAGAAATATAACTTACAAGCTATTAAAGCTATTAAAATAAATAAGTAAATGGGTGAAAGTGAGTTATAAAGCTTTAAATATTAAGCTAAATTACACTTATTTTTCTTTAGTGCTGCTATTACTGATTCAGAAGGGTGCCAACCTTAACCTGGAGGGAAGTGTATGCTATATTAAACTCTCACATTTGTGAGCACTGGGTGGCAAGTTTAAAGCATACTGCTTGAATTTCAAGACATCACGATGCTTGGAGTATTATCAAAATCACTGCATTTCAGAAATAAGATCTCCATATGTCTGTAGAGGATACATCTAATGGGTGATAAACTTATTTATGAAAAGGAAATTAAAGGTACAGTCTTTGTTAACAATTCCATCTCTGACCTTTACCAACTACAACTGCTTAGCTTGTATATCATGATTTAAACTGTTGCTTCTCCCAGCTAAAATAAAAGAAACATAACATGCAGTAAACATCTTTTCTTTTGAGAATATTTGACCACCTTTAATTTGATGTAATCCTTCTCCCTCTTCTCACTATCAGTGTATAAACTCATACACATGATTGTATTTTCTCAGACACAATTCATACACGTAGGAATTTCACATGTAAGTCACTCATGTGCGTTCATTAAAAAGAAGAGACTGGTGTCGTTGAAATAGTTAAATGCACAATCCTTAGGCACTCAAAGAACTGAACGCTCGGATGCTTAGAAAGGGATTGGCTAATGAATCAGAATGGAATCTTCAAGCGTGGCAATTTCAAAGAGAATTCTGTAACAAGGGTCTTTGTTTGTTTGTTTGTTTTGTTTTGGGGATTTGAGCACTAAATAAAACATCAGAGCCAGCACTGTATACTTCAGAAAGGGAGTCTCTCAATAGAAATAAATGAAAAAATGTAATATTTTCTCTATAGCAAGTAGAGCATCAATAAATACATGAAGTAAGTAATTAGTCTCCTATAAACCTTGCCACTGAAATTCATGATAGGAGAGCTCCTAGTTTTTTCTTTGTGAACAGATATAGAAACCGGGCATGCATATTACTGCATTCCGGAAGAATATAAATGCAGTCTTTCATTGACAGAATGCATTTTTGTTTCTGGTGAGTTTTCTTCCACTTTATTCCAAAGTAGCCTCCTTTTCTTTCCTTGACATTTCACTGCAAAAGGTGCATTGAGTTCTATAGCTATGCTATCATTATTTAAACGTGCAAGGAGGACTTGTCCATTGTGCAGAAAGTTATTCTAATTCAGATAGGCAGTGGGTATGTGGACATCAGCATTTTCCTTGGAATGGTGTCCTGTAAAATATATGTGCCTTGTTCCACCTCTGTATATTTTAAAAAATACAACAGCCTGGACCTGACCAGCACAACTCACTCATGTCTTTATTCTCGGTTCCAGGGAAGAAAGCCCAAACCTTCCAACGCATTTTTCCTTGGTTTTCATATTGCACAAATTTGTTTGTTTGTTTTCAGTTAATGTTGTTGATTTTAGATTATTAACATTACCGTTTGCTGTTTGGGTTTCCTTTGGAACTCAGTTTCAATGACAACAATTAGTAGTAGATGTGCATTTGTTCCTCAATGCTGGGAATTGGCTTTTTTTTAAAGGCACATCCTGTTTTCAGTAATTGGATGCACCACCAAGGAATGAAACAAAAGATGAACCATCCTTCAAAGGAAGACAAATGGAATTAATATTCCAATTGGATAATTACAACCCACCAGCCTAACTGAACTCCTTTCCTTTTCAGTGGCAGACTGTTGTGCAACATGGCTCTGTTATACTTTCAGCCTACTTTCTTACATCACACACAACAATGCTTTTCAAGTACAATATTTTTTCTAATGTTCAGAGTGGCGAGTTCATTGACTTCTTTACAACATTCTGGCAAAATTCAGCAACGAATTGGATTTTATCAGTGTTCTTGTTATTCTTCCGTGCTTAAGGTTTAAATAGTATAAACAATTTCATAAGTGCTTCTAATTTAAGATGAGCTAGATTTCTTTCAAAGAAAGAAAGTAATAGAAAAGAAGAAGAGAGTTAATATTAAAGTTATGGACCTGGAGTCCTACAGCCTTGGTTCAAATCTTAACAAAGACACTTGTTTAATATCTCTGTTGTTGCATTGTAAACAAAAACAATAATCCCCACTTCCTTCTGCATAATTGATAACAACAAGCTATACTTAATGGTGAATTAATATGTATCATCCACAACTCTAAATATGCATCAGCCATCTCAAATAGAATCTGCCCAAAACTGAGGACACATTAAATGTTAGCAATAATAATGTCCAACAAAAGATTTGGTGACAATCCTCATAATAGAAAGGTACGTGGAGTGTTTATTCACTATTCTAACTCCTCGTAGATTTCAAATCAAACTTTTTATCCGAGGGACATTTCATAGGTCCAATTTCAGTTACAGTAAGAAGAGAATATAAGTTTCTATTAAGGATAATTTTAAAAATTCCATTTTATGGTTATTGTCCAAAAACAGCTTTTTAGTGCAAAACAAATTTTGTGAAGTTAAGTGAAGAATAACAATATAGAAAAACATAGATTACAATAACAATTCATAAACTAAAAGAGTCCTATTTGATTACTGACCATATGCCAGGTTTTGTCTTTTGAAGGAGATGTCTGTTGTAGGAATAAAAAAATATAAGCCATAGGGTGTGCTTTTTTCCCTATGTCTATCACAATTTCTCTGTATTTGAAATTAAAATACCACAGAGCTCTCAAGTGGGAACAGAGTAAAAGAAGAGCATCTCCTAGGTACACCTGCGTGTACACTGCTGTGCGCCCTCACTGCACTCACAGATACACAATGCTCCCCTTAGTCACTTATTTTCATAGAGAAAGCATACCTGAAGAAATGTCATTTAATGTCAGTCATGGAACCTTATTTGGAATTGTTCAACGAATATCATTCATTCCGAGTTTGCCATTTACTTAAGAGGCAAACAGTTTGTTGTTCTTAAATATTTTTAAGTATCAAAAGCACATGGTGCTTCTTTAAAATATTAGGTCAGGGCATGGACATGCTTCAGTTAGTCAAATGCTTGCCGTGGCAAGTGTGTGTGCCTGGATTCAGATCCTCAGCTGCCACAAGTGGTGATGTGAATACTTGGGTCCCAGCTGGTGGCATCAAGGGAAAGTTGTGAGATCTTCCGGAGGTGGATTCTTGCCAGAGAAGGTATGTTGCTTGGAAGGTTTGGGGCTCATCCAGCCCAGCTCCAAGCCCAGTTCTTAGACTACTTTCATCTGGATAATGTGACAAGATGTGAAACCCAGCTGCCTGCTCTGCTCTGCTTTCCACACCACGAGGAGGCTTCCCCTCAACAACAGTAAACCAAAACAATCCTTTTGCTTTCATCATGGGCTTTGTCCCTGCAATGAGAAAATTGACAGAAGGTAAAGCCAGTTGCAGTGGTGAACATCTGCAGTCTTAGCAAGCCGCCACAGAAGGGAGGCAGACACAGGAGAAGCCCCATGGGAGCTCCTGAGCCAGCTAGTCTGCCATTTGCCTCAAGCAAGGTGAAGAGGAGAGAAGTTTCAGCATGAGAAGTTTTCCTCTGACTTTCCAGTGTGTGCTGGTGACACATGTATGCCTGGAATTGCACACACATGAACAAGCACACACAAGCCAACAAAACGAAGTAAAATCAGAAAACAATAAAGGATAATATATTTAACGTTTCAGCATGATACAAGGTCCAAGGGCTAAAACCTTCTACTCCTGAAAGAACCAGTAATAATAGAGTGCTTTATTTGTCGTGGGTATTTCCTCCATTAAAGGAAATACACTTGCTCACATATATTTTCTAACAAACAAGGATATAAATACATCATTCTATCATTTGCTTATTTCCCCTGACAACATGAAGTACATATTCTTTCATGAGAATCCTAATAGTTTATTTTAATAAATATTGGAAGACTCCAAAGACATGGTAAAATAAAACAGTCTGGAGTTTACATTAGATGGATGATCAGGAAAATTGGAAAAGATACTTGACAGAGGCCTGAATAAGAATGCCAGTTTACTTTCCCAGAGAATGGGTTCAACACTGAGATCTACAGCTATTTTGTGTCTCCACAATTTCAAAGAACTGCTTGGATGTGTGTGTGAGTTTTCCACCAGAAAGTTTTGGAAAGGACAATAATGCTAGCAAATAATTGCAAAGTGTTCTGCAGTTTGGTTCCATCACAATATCCTGACAAAGACTGTGAGTATTCCTGTTATTCAGTTACTGTCATACACTTTACTGTTCTCAATATGTACTGGTGGGAAACGTCCTTTCTACTTTTATATCCTTAATTACTAGTGTGTGTGCAATTCTTACATTTTTTACAGTTGCTTAACCTTTTTTACATAAATTATTCATCTTTTAAAAATTATTTATTTGTAAGCAGAGAGATACAGACACAGCAAGAGACAGAGAAATAGAGAGTGAGGATGGGGGCACCAGGGCCTCTAGCCGCTGAAAATGAACTTCAGATGCATGTGCCACTTTGTGCATTAGGCTTACGTGGGTGCTGGGGAATTGAACCAGGGTCCTTAAGCTCTGGAGGCAATAGCCTTAACCGCTGAGCCATCTCTCTCCACCCCCCATTGCTTTTGTCTGTTAACTTCCTGCCTTCTGTTTTGTGTTGCTGCAACAGAATACTGAAGATGGTGTTATTTTAAAAAGCATATATATTTGACTCGTAGTTCTAGGTTCTTATAAGTCCAAATAGAGAGGCCACCTCTCGTGAGAACCCTGTAGTGCATTATAAAGTGGGAGACAGGACTGCATGACAGGGAGGTACTCAAGGAAGGTACCCAACTCACACTTAAAGGGTGTCATTCTCAGGAACAAACCCACTCCAGCAATAATAGCATGAGTCATTTCAACCTAATTACCACTCAAAAATACTGCATACATTGGAGATTAAAATTCCAACATAAAAGTTTTGGATAATACTCAAACCATATTATATAGATAGATATAGATGATATAGATAGATATAGATATAGATATAGATATAGATATAGATATAGATATAGATATAGATATAGATATAGATATAGATATAGATATAGATATAGATATAGATAGATATAGTGTTCTTTTTGTAATAGATAGTTTAGAGCTCACTGTGCAATACATCATGCCTTTTAAAAATATTCCTAGTTTAATGCTAATACTGAAATTTTTACTTTTTTTGCAATTGAAAATAAAATCATATCACCCAAGTTATTATTTTGTTTTGTTTTCAACATTGAATATCTACATTGTGAATGGTGCTGTCCTAGAGACCAGAGATACAGAATTAAAAATGAGTTTATGGTTCAGTGAAGAGAAATACACAAAATGTATAAATATAATATGATTCTTATGCCACAAAAAGGGAGAGTCAAAAGTTGTTGGGGAGATGGGCTGCGTGTTTTTCCAATACGGTGTAGGAAGCCCTCTCTGAGAAGGTGCCATCTAAGTACACCCCAAAAATTAGCAAGAGAGTATAGGGTGGTTTTCCAGTGAGGAAACAGCAGGAAGAGCAGGACCCTGTTGTTTGTGAAGAAAGCCAGCGGCTGATAGCTGAGGATGTCGATCAGGGAGTCGAGGGCTGGGATGTGCGAAGTCTCTAGGGAACACATACATTTTGGAGAATCATACTTTTTGGAAAATCATTCCAGCTGCAACACACAGAAAAGGCCATAAGGTGGACGAAGGGGGAAGCTGGAAAAATATCTTTAAGGAACAGAGGCCCAAGTATGGCATGCCTGGAGTCTCTGGGTACTTAGATGTGGTTATAATATACTGCAAGAGTATAAGAATAACATAAAAGTACATTTGCCTTTCTAAGTTACATGGAAATTTTTACCATTAGATATTTTATTTCATTGTATGCTTTATTTTCCCACATTTACTTGTTACTTTTTTCAAGGAAATTTAAGATTGAATGTTTCACATTTAGACATTTAATCCATCAAATATCTATTTTAGTAGAGAACAAGCTTTAAGTTAATTTCCCCCAAATGTTTTAATTCTAATAACCATTTATTTAAGATTGAACTCTTCCTCACTAATATGAGATACTTTATACTTAAGTGAACATGAACAAATTTATAGACATTAATTGATCATTGAGCTCCCCCTTTATATTTGGGCCAGTAAGATGTTCTTATGCTTAGTAACAATTTTAAATATATTTAATGTATTTTAGGATTCAAGTAACAGACTAAAACTCTGACATTATCAGCTACGACACTTCTATTAAGTTATTTATTATACTTAATGTGCTCTATCATATTTGTAAACTGGAGGAGCAGAAAACAAGAAAAGGCAAATAAAACAAAGCATCAAAACCATGTTCAAGAATTGTTATATGTCTCCTAACCAATCAGAATTCTTCTTCTATCTTCTGAGTTTCCTCATCCTGTGTTTATGAGCTTGTCAGATCCACTATGACAACAATTACTTCAATATGTGCTGTTCAAGGTCCAGATGTTTATGCCTGCAAATGTAAAGTCTGAAAATACTTGGGAAGATACTGGACCTGTGTCATTTGAGGCAAAAAAAGGGCTTTAATTTACAAAACATATTATTTATTTATTTGCAAGCAAAGAGAGAATGAGAGAAGGAATAGGGGCTGAGGAGATGACTCAGCAGTTAAGGCACTTGCCTCCAGTGCCTAAGGCCCTCAGTTCAATTCCCCAGTACTCACATAAGCCAGACCCACAAGGTGGTGGCCCTGGTGCTCTCTCTCTCTCTCTCTCTCTCTCTCTGTGTGTATCTCTCTGCTTGAAAAATGAATAAATAAAATATTTTTAAAAAGAGAGAGAACGAATGGGCACACCAGGGCCTTCTACCACTACAAACAAACTCCAAATACATCTGGCTTTACATGGGTCCTGGGAATTTGAAAGAAGGCCATTGAGCTTTTTAAGAAATTGCCTTTAACCCCTGAGCCATGTCCGCAGCTCATGTCCCTCCTTCCCGCCCCATTCCCTCCTCAGTGGGATTGCTGGAATGCTCCCTGGGATGGAGGGCTAGGAGTTGTGCTCAACAAAAAATTACTGGAGTCTGGGGAGGGGGGAGTTAATGCCTCTGGATATTTCCCCGACCATGTCTCTTACAATCTTTCTGGCCACTGTCCCTCAAATTTCCCTGAGCCATGGTGGGTGAGGTTTAGGTCTGCTTTCCTATTGAGCTTTTAGCAGCCTCAGGATTTCTGCTTTGGAATGTTTTGAGTATCCTCAGTGTCTGTCTCCATCACCCTGGTGCAGATTGTGATTCATCTCAAGACTTCCTCTGTGGTGTCACCTGGGCCCTAGCAGATACATGTGTTAGGGATGGTTCATCTCCAGCCAGGGAGGCAGCTATGGGTTCAGGCCTTGTTGGTAGAATTGGATTGTCCAAGGTTTTTGCTGCCATCTGAAAAAGAAGATTCTCCAACAGAGGGTGAGGTCAGCATAGGCTAAAAGAGCCACCACTGTTAATTTGGTGAAATTAGGATGAATGTTACCTCTGTTTAGGCCCATGGTTACCTAGGAAACTTCTCCTTGGAGTCCAGATTCTTGGTCTCCATAGGAACTTGGCTTGGATCCATTCCAGCTATTGGTCCCCTGCCTCTGAGCCAATCTCTTAGCCAATCAGAGAGCCCTTGATTATCCACCGAGGTTGAGGCCACAATTGCACAGGTTGTAACTCTTGTCCTGCAGGTCACTGTTGTACAGCAGTGTCGCTGCTTTCTCCCAACATTGGTCGCCTATTTCCCTGGCAGCTCATGGGCGCTGGCTAATCATTAGGGAACTGGCTTCCTTCCAGATTCCAGCTGGGTCTCTCCATGCTATGGGACGAAAGCCTGTGATGTCTTCAAAAGTAGGATCTTATCTTTATCTCCGGCTGGTAATGCAGTGCTTTGACAGAAGTCCATCTTATTTTGGGAACCTCGTAGGTCTCTCTGATTAGCAGTTAGTTCAGGGTGGGAAGTAACCAATCTGTGGCACTCGGAATGGCAAGCCATAACCATAGTATTGATGTTAGATTTCACCCAACCACTTGAGGGCCCTTCTTAATTTACAGTACCCCCATAATTCTATGGACGGTAATATCTTTTATTTTTAGGAAGAGTAAGAATTTTAATGTATTGATTCATTTTGACTTGAGTTATGTATACATCACCCCTATGCTTGTATTCCCTCCCCTCAACCCTTTCTGACTGTATTATTGTCTGTTTCCTGAGATTACTTATGCCAACATTATATTCATTTCATTAATCTCTTTTTATTGTAAATGTTGAAATTGGAAAGTGTGAGTTACACTTTGCTCTTTCCCTATATTGTATTATTTTTTAAATGTTTATTTATTTATTTATTTATTTATTTATTTATTTATTTATTTATTTATTTGATGAAAGGACCTCTTGCTCTGGTGGACTCAAATTCTTGGGGTTAAGCATTCCTCCTGTGTGAGTCTTCCAATTAGCTGAAACTACAGGTGTGTGCCTTGCATTTCACTTCCATATGAATTTTAGGATCAGCTTGCTAATTTATACAAAGAAGCTAACTGAGAATCCAAAGGATTGTGATTCATTCATATATCAGTTTTGGGGGGCATGCCCATTTTAAGATTATTGAATCTTCTGATCCATGAACATAGAATGTTCTCATTTAATTCATATCTTTCCATAGAACATTATAATTTCCACAATATACATTCTTCTCACATGTTTGTAAGTATGCCCTTTAGCGTTTTATTTTGTGGTGCTATTTTAGAAAAAAAAAACTCCTTAATTTTATTTTTTGATTACTTGCACAATTGATTTTAGATATATTGATCTTGTGTAGTGGTTACCTTCTACTTGCTGGGATAAAACATCTGACTGGAGCACTTAGTAACAGGACAAGATTTCCTGGAATTTATAGTTTCATGAAGAAATTTCCTGATGGTGGGGTAAGCATGAAAGGCCCAAACAGGAAGCCTAGGACGCACCTCCAATCAGCATTCTGAATACTGAACTTAGAGTTGGGCTATATTACCTGGAAGCCCACACACCTCCTCTTGAAAGACTCCATCTCCAAAGGGCCCAGAACTTACCCAAATTGCCACCAGCTGTGAACCAAGTATTCAAAATACATGAGCCTACTGGGAGCATTTCATTCAAACAACCACATCATAAATCCTATAACCATATTGAATTCATTACAAATCTGTGTGTTGGTGTGTTTGCCCATTATTTAGGCTTGCAAGAGAATATCATCTGTGAATAATGATAGCTTTGTTTCACAGTTGAAAACTTGATGCCTTTTATTAACAATTGCCTTTGACTGGTTGAACTAGTTTAATTTTGAAGAAAAATATTGATAGTGCCAGTTCTTTTCAATCTTGGGGTTTGAAAGAAGGTTGAACAATTCTTATCATATCTATAATGTTAGGTGTGGGGTTTAGTAAATGTCTTTTTTTCAAATATTTTATTTATTCATTTTCAAGCAGACAGATGAGAGAGAGAGAGAGAGAGAGAGAGAGAGAGAGAGAGAGAGAGAGAGAGAGAGAGAGAGAGAGAGAACCAGGGCCACTACCTTGTGGGTCTGGCTTATGTGAGTCCTGGAGAATTGAACCCAGGGCCTTAGGCACTGGAGGCAAGTGCCTTAAATGCTGAGCTATCTCTCCAGCCGAGTAAATGTCTTTTATCAGATTGAGAAGGTTCTTTTCTTTCCCTTAGTTGTTAAGTATTTCACTGGGAAAGATTGTCTGATTTTTGTCAAACAGTTTTTCAAATTTTTTTGCATGCACATAAAGAACATATTGTTTTGTTCCTTATGCTATTGATAAGGTCTGTTATTACATTGATTAATTTCCAAATATCAAGCTAAGACTGCATTGTAAGATAAATCATTAGCCACACATATAATTCTTTTTGTATCTTTCCAACCGTATTTACTAGTATTTTATTGAGGATATTTGTGATAGTAATCATTAATGATCTTATCTGAAGGCTTCTGTCCCTATGAAAAATTTGTCTGGACTTGGTGTCAGGAAAATATTGGCCTTAAAGAAAGAGATTCAAAGTATTACACCTCTTGTCTTGAAGAATTCATGAAAAATTGGAATGAATCCTTCTTTAAATATATTCACTTTTAAAGTCTTTAAGCCTGAAATCTTTATAATGATATTTAAAGTTAAGGTATCATCACTTTACTGGTTTAAGAGTAGTCAATATTTTCTTCTGAGGCTATGGTTAAGTTAGTATAGCACTTCACTTATCATGAGTAAGGCCGTTGGTTCTATCTCCATCTATAAAAATTAATTAGTTATTTAATATAAAAAAATTATGTATTTTTTTCTTTAGCATGCTTCAGTGTTTCAGTGTTTGTTTCTTGGGATTTTTCCAGTTTACCTACATTATCAGGTTTGTGAGCATAAAAATGTTAGTAACCATTCAGAATATCTTTTATTTCTACTTCCAATAATTTAAGTAATTTGAGTTTTCATTTTTGCTAAAGGTTTGTTGTTAGTTTTATTTCTAGTTTTATTATCTACATCTATCTTTACTAGTTCCATCCTTTTACTTGTTGTTTTTTTCCTTTTGACCTTAGTTTAAATGTGGAAAGTTCCCCCATAGCCCATAGTATTTGTGATTGAGTCTCATACTTGATCCCCAGCTAATGGAGCCTTTAGGAGATGTAGCCTTGAACAGGTGTATCACTGGGGATAGGATTTGGCATTTTATAATCCATCCCCACCTACCAAAGTCAGATAGCTCATGCTTGCTTCTTCTCAAGATGATGAGAAAAGGTGTGTTGCAAAGCCTCTGCTCCTGCTATGCTTCCCCATTAGGAAACTTTCCTCAAAACTGTAAACCAATTGAAACCCTTTCCTTCCATAAACTGCTTCTGGGCAGTTGTTTTGTCCCAGCAACAAGAAGGTAACTGATACAAAAAAAATTGGTATCAAGAAATTGATTGTTGCTACCATTACCTTGATCATGTAAATTGTAGTTGTTTGGAACTTGTTTGCTGGAGAAATGTGGAAGGATTTGAAACTGTGGACTAGAGAGCAATGGTTAATGAGTCGTTCTGGTGGAAGTCAAAAGGCAATAAATCCAGAGACGAATGTGACCTGTAGAAGCTTGGCTTATGAAGTTTCAGAAGGGCAAGAGGACTACAGGGAACTGAGCTGCAGTTAGTTCTTGTGAAGAGGATGGCTAAAATCTGCTTGAGAATTGGAAAAGTTGTATTTGGAAGTCGTAGACTGGTGTGTTTCATGGAGGAAAGTAGAGAAGTAGTGTGGCTCAAGAGGAACTGCAGCACATTTTCAGATCCAGAGACTGTAAGTGCTTCATTAAAACCATTAAGTGATTACTACTCTTGAGGAAGTCCAGCTGCATTGGAACAATAGGAGTGACAATTACTGAAAAAGGAGTGAGACTTAGGGAAAGATAATGATGAAAGCCCCTTGCTGTCTATGCCATTTGGTTTGAATTCTTATTTTCCTAAATTTTTTGGACCCAATATTATGTAATTTATTTGAAATTTGTCTGATTTTTTTAATGTACCAAGTTATAGCTATAAACTTTCCTCTTAGAAATAATTTAGCTACATTTTAGCATTTTTGGTATGTGGTGCTAACATTTTCCATTAGTTCTTGGTAAAGCAAATTATTTAAATTCTTTTCTAAA
>PVHP010026234.1:0-24826 GCA_004024765.1 Zapus hudsonius
ATGCAGTATTGTTGATGATAGGAGATCTGAGGCTGTGTTACAGCTGGTGGAAAGATCTAGAAGATGGGGAAAGTGAAGATAACTAAAGCTCTAAGAACCACAAGAATTTTTAGGCGATGGGATGAGCTGCAAAGGAGAGGGGAAGGAAATCACGGGTGAATCATAACCAGTTTTTGAAAGAATAAGAGGGATTTCAGTACAGCTCGAATGTGGGATCTGGCAGAGAAGATGTGTGTGTTTCCTGGGCCTTCTATATCCTCAGGAAAATATGCAGGGAGACCATCAGCTGATAAACACGAAGCAGAGGTATTTGACTAGAGGGAGAAGACATAATGCAGGCTTTTGAGGAGAAGGAAAGAGGAGCTGAGCTGGAGGGAATTATTAGACTTGGACTTAGAGTTTGATGTTTGCCCTCTTGGTTTGCAATCTTGTATTGGTTCAAGTTTTCTTTACTATGCCCAAAGCTGTCTTTGCAGTGTGAAGGTTCTGTGTCATTAGAGTGGGTTTGTAGTTATTGTTATTTGTTTGTTTTTCGGTATTATGGCTCAGTTGAAAGACCTTGGATTGTGAAATGTCTGAATATCATTGGGATGGATAAAAACTAAGGACTTTTGGAGTTGAGCTAATGTATTGTATTTTACATCTTGTATTGTTGTCATTTTATGGGGGCTGGGGTGGGTTGTAGTTGTTTGATTCAGGTGTCTCCCATAAACTTATGAGTTCTGAAGGATTGGTCCCTAGCTGATGGCAGTTTGGATATGAGAACCTTGTTCCAACAAGTTGTGTTGTTGGAGACAGGCTTATGGGGATTATAGCCAGCTTCCCCTTGCCAGTGTTGGGCACACCTTCCTGCCACTGTTTGCAGTGCTGTGTTGGAGGTAATGTCCACCCATTGCTCATGACATTTTCCTGCCATCATGGAGCTTCTCCTCAAGTCTGTAAGCCAAAATAAACCCATTTCTCCAATAAGCTGCTTTTGGTTGGGTTCTTTGTTGCAGCAACGAGAAAGCTGACTACAGCAGAAAGTAAGCCTATGATAAAACATAACAAGAGGGGCTGGAGAGATGGCTCAGAGGGTAAGGCACTTGCCTCTGGTGCCTAAGGCCCCGGGTTCAATTCCCCAGGACCCACATATGTCAGACCCACAAGGTGGTGGCCCTGGTCTTCTCTCTCTCTCTCTCTGTATTTCTCTGCTTGAAAATGAATAAATAAAATATATTTTAAAAACATAACGAGATTCCAAGCACATTATTGAGTGTGCATTTGTCATTTGAGTTTTAAAGTGATCGGTCCCCTGTTTGTTTCATCACTTTCTCGTATCAGCCAATTCAGTAGGATAATTTCCTACAATAACCTGCTGTTCCCACGAAGGGATGAAAAACACTGCACTGCAGTATGCATTTTTCATGGTGCAGATGATGCCAGACCAGCTCAGTTATGACTAAGAAACGAGCTGCAGCAGATATTTATTTGTGATTGTGTTTAGGTCTTAGACTGTAGTCTAGACCATATGAGAGGGATGGAGAATTTGAAACAGTGGTGAGAAAACATTATTGTCCTCACTAATGGAAACACTTGTAAAAGTGAGGGCTTTTGGGCAAATGGGCAGAAATGGAAGGATTGAAACCCCTATTTCAGGAGTTAAGTGTCTATTTATGACAAAGCATTGGATATGAATATGAGAGTAAGTTATCTAGGCAGAAAGAAGCAAAAGATAAATGGAGATTACAAGGTCAAGGTATTGGGGCCCTAGACGGTTGCCGTACATGCGTCTGAGATGTTGAGTCAATGAAAACGGTTTGTATAGTCGTTGATGCTGATTTCTGGATCATTCAAAAAAAAATAATGATGTGGCAGTTAAAATGAGTGGACCATGTACTTGTACATAAAACAACGTCAGGGAAGGACAGGGCATAGACTTGTGGAGAACATCTCAAGCAGAACATTCTGGAAGGCATAAGAAAAGCAAAGAAACATTGACTTCCATTTTTTTTGGCTCTGCTTAATAGGTGGGATGAGAGAAACAAAAGCAGCCTTTCTTAAAGAGAATCTCAGAGAAAGTGGTCCCTTCTAAGAAACGCCCCCCTCAGTCACATTAGAAAAAGGAGTGGTCATATAGAAGAAATCTTGATGTTGGCCGAATAAGGATGGAACAGCCCACAAGACACTAAGTTAAGCAAATCAAGGAAATCTGCATGAGACGCTAAATAGAATGTGTCCCTTAGAGAAATCAAGTAACACTTGGGAAAACTGAATGTCATCTACAGAGAAATAAGACCTAAAACTAGCAAACAAGTTATGTCAGATGGACGTAGAAGCTGTCTATTCAGTATCCCATGGATAAAAAATTTAGTCTTCTGGACCTATTTATTTAACTTAGACCGTGCACTCGTTTTTACACAAGCCATGCGAAAAATGTCATTTTCATGGTGCTGGACCCTGGTTTCATTCACTTCCTCTCCCAAGGTACTGTTCTACTAAAGGCCAGTCTGAATGGAGCGTACTTTCCTTGAGAACAAAGGTGATGAACTATTCGGATATATCCACTATTGCTGTTGTCACTAATCAAATATGTCCCTGGACATAATTAATATTAAGCCATGGCAAGAGCATCTCTATATGTCATAGTCTTGATGTTGGCATAACTTAGCAAAAAAAAAAAAAAAAAAGAAGAAGAAAGAAAATCCCATGAACACTTGATTCTTCTAAATATCCACTAAAAGAACATATTGATTCTTTTTGAAAGTAACACGGGGCAGAAAAGGTAATTGTGCATGATTATTTAGTCTCCACTGAAAATCACATAATATAGCCTTCACTAGGTCAAAACAAATTTTAATTTACACTGTTTGATAAATAGCCTTGTAGTAATTTTGAATGATACAATTGACACGCAGACCTAAGGAGTCTGTGCTTTTGAAGAGCAAAGCAAATAGTTGACGACATTTTCATCTTCTCTCTGCTTGGATATTGATTCATTTCTATATACGGGGATAAAAAGAAAATTGTAATTATAGCAGCACTGTTCGCTCTGTTATAAGTAGAGGACTACCAACATTTCTATTATTAACCCCTATTGTCCCTGGTTTAGGATCTCAGCAGTAAACTTGGCATAGATGATACCTCCTTGGGAGTCCATTTTTCCACCATGTTCCTTAAGCCATTTGTCTATTTATGAATTATACAACTGCCAGAAACGATGTGCACTCAATAGACGCTTGATTTCCGATCGCTCTGAATAAAGGATCGTGTTTAGAAATGAAAGCCCTGTTTTCAAAATAGCCTAAATTCCTTTGGGCATTTCAAGTTCATCTTTTTATTTTTATTTTCTTAATTCCTCAACATGTCTGCTTAAGGCTAAATTTGAATATAAATTAATAAACCCTGATCTCAAGCAATTGGCTCACTTCACCCATGTTAACAATTGGCACAGATTGCTAAGTGGAAAAGTCAGCTGTGATGATTGGTACCAATTGCCCGAGGACTGAAATAATACTCTTCGACCTCCACACACTCACTTCGCCATCAGGTGCTGGCAGGGACCTGAGGATTTAACATGCATGTTGAGACTCCTGATTCACAGAGGTTCCAAGGATCATATCATTGTGCCTCAGACAAAAAGATCTACCTCCTGAAAGAAATTGGAAATTTTAAATGTGTCAGGATTTGTATGGAATGTAAATATATGTGCCTATGTATTTAAAGAAAAACAAACACACATTTACCTGGCACACACACACACACACACACACACACACACACACACACACACACACACACACACAAACAAAAACCAAAGGTGAAATGTAACCAGGACCTTGACAACTTTTACAGACATATTCTTCATTGAATCACACTCTACCTTATTAAATACCCCCTCATTTTTGAAATGGTTACCAGGTATTTAATTTTAAAAATTACTTTCACATTTTTCACATATTTCCCACTCTCAATAACATTTTTCTGTTTTCTTGTTTGGTATAGTTAGAGTTACATAACTGTACCGATGCTGAGTTTATTGCTTAATTATTAAAAATTTATCATCCAGGTAAATGTGGTAAAACTTTAATTTCTTTCTTTCTTTCTTTCTTTCTTTCTTTCTTTCTTTCTTTCTTTCTTTCTTTCTTTCTTTCTTTCTTTCTTTCTTTCGTTTTAGATTTTGTTTTTTCGAGGTAGGGTCTCGCTCTAGCCCAGGCTGACCTGGAGTTCACTATGTAGTCTCAGGATGGCTTCCTGGGGGAGAACATTACAGAAGAGTCATCAGGTATGAGGGGTAGAGAAGACCTCCATACACAGTGGGTAGTAAACATCACAAGACAATTACTACACATCATTAGTGCAACCAGTGGTAAGATGTAAAACAATCTCTGTTAATTGATGATAGGGGTTTCCTGTAGTGGTTAGTTTGACGGTCAAATGTCTGCAGGGACCACCCCTCCCCGTCCAGTCCAGCCCCTCCCCTTGAATGGGAGGTGTCTAGTTAGAGCTACAAGCTAGGTGCTGAAACTGATTGGTGAGATATGAACCAATCAGCTGTCCCTCTAACTCACCTGGGGAGGACTTAAAACTAGCTTCCCAAGAGGAAGGCGGTCTCTTCCCCCACATGGCAATGGAGTAGAAAGACTGCTGACCCAGGCCTCAGTGAGGTAAGGCCTGTACCCCTACCCCAGCTGATGGCTGGGGTAGGGGGGCAAGCTCCAGACTTTTTCTCTCATGGATCTCTCTCATAAAGGGAGATTTCTGTTATCTTTTCTTGGGCTGTTTATTTAACTAAATATTATAAGTTTTGTTAACTCTGACACACATTCTCCCCACTCTGGTAGCTGGAGAACTCTGTAACTTCCCACATGATGACGGGGAAATTTCCCCATCCAACTCCCCTTTTCCTAATTTACTAAATTAGAATAAATGTTTAATTAAATTTTAATTCTGTCCCTGTGTATAATTCTTTGGCATTAGAGGACAAGAACTCGGAGGAGGAGGGGGAAGGAAGGATTCAAAAACTCTCCCTCTGTGTTGCTTATGAATATCAAGTATCAGCAACCTGTATCAGTTAGGACATTGGGTTCAAGGCAGAACATAGGAGAGGACCTGAGGCAGCCAGAGGAGGCGGTCCAGATAGTGAGTGGAATGCTGGTCTCTCCTGGTCTTGCACTTCGCTTCTCATGGCTGGCAGAAAGAATCCCACCAAAAGCAGCCTGTGGGAGGGAATGGTTTATTTTACCCCGATTTTTAAAAATGATTGATAAATTGCTCCTATTTATAACCTTAAAACTTATAATGATTTATAAGTTTCACCTACCACCATCTATGAATTTTACGATAGTTCAAAACAAAGATAAAAATGATGTCATGGTTTGATCCAGGTGTCCCCCACAAATGAATGTGTTCTGATGGATCGATCCTCAGCTGATGGCAATTCGGGAATTAGAACCTCACTAGAGCTGTGTTGTTGGGGGTGGGCTTATGGGGGTTCTAAGCCAGCTTCCCCTTGCCAGAGTTTGGCACACCTTCCTGCCACTGTTTGCAGTGCTGTGGCGGAGGTGATGTCCACCCTCTGCTCATGCCATCGTTTTCCCTGCCAGGATGGAGTCTCCCCTCGAGTCTGTAAGCCTAATAAACCCATTCCTCCACCAGCCGCTTTTGCTTGGGTTCTCTCTGCGCAGCAACTAAGAAAGCTGACCGCAACAGATGAGCTCCAGGTTTACCCTCCTTTCTTTTCCAATAGGTCATCACAACATTCAGAAGGAACTATTCAGGGAAAAGTGTTCATAGGTGTGGGTTTCATGTAGAAGCCTTACAGGCAGATTTCCTCTCTACAAAGCAAGTGAATTAGGCTGGCATTGAACAGACACATTGGAGCGCTTCTCAGGTCCTCAGTCTTGCACCTAGGGAACAAGAAATTCTCCCAATAAGACCTCCAAAAGGATCCACTGTTCGCTGCAAATGTGGAGATGAGGAGGGGAGGAGACAGGTACAGAATGCAGAGATTTATAGGACTGCTTCCAGAGAGGGCACTCTTGTCATCTCCCTGCCTTTCTCTCACACCCTTTATCCAGAGCAGCTGATCCCTCCGTTTACCCTCAGGCAGAAGCCAGCTGAACAACTGTTCTCTGGAGCAACTGAACCATCTGTCTGGGAAAATCTGGGACTTTGAGAGCTGTGACAGTAGAAAGAAACCTCCTCATTTTAGCAGAAGTAGGACTTTCTTCATATCAATATCTATTGTGATGCCTTCTTCATAAACCTAGTTAATTTGTTGATCTCATTTTCCTCTTGTGTGAATTTGGAGGCAGTGTTCCCTCAGAGTGTTGTTGTGAGAAGTAGCTGATTTCTAGGTCTCTCAGAAATATTCTTGACATGAAACTGATTTCTTGGAAAAAGCCCTCATTTTCCTGTTAGCCCTAGTCTGCCTCTAAGGTTCTAGTTTTCCTACATTGTTTATTTATAATAAGACATCTTTAAAAAAATAAGTCTCTATTTCTATGTTTTCCAAATAAAGCTGGCTGAGTTTGTTTGCTTTTTGGTGATTAGTCAGAGACTAATAAGACATCTTGATGCATCTGGCAGAAGTTATTGAAGGGAATTAACTAAAATTATGAGTGAAATGATAAGCATAATTAAACATGTATATTTGTTATAGGAGAGAATAACAATGAAAAAATAAAACAAGAAGGCTGATCCTAAACACTAAACCCCTTCGGAAGGTCTCTCATTTGACTTAAAATCAGTAAATTTAATAGACCAAAATGTAGGGAAAGCATCGGAACATGGTGCTCCTCAGTAGGCTGAGAGAAGTCTGTCCAAGTGAGTAGAAGAATGTAGATTATATGTTTAGAACAGAAAGGCTTTTGATTGACAACCAAGATTTTTCACTCTGAGATTCCTGAAATGTACAACTCACTCTGAGTGGGAGTGGTGGAGGAAAGGACTTCATGTACCAGGATGGAAAAGGCATGTTGCCTCGTGTGTGTGTGTGTGTGTGTGTGTGTGTGTGTGTGTGTGTGTGCTCACACGTGTGGGACATGCTCTTGTGTGTGCACATATGTGCTCTCTGTGCACATGCATGCAGAGGGCAGTCAGAAGAGAGCACGGGTGTCTCCTTCTGTCCCTCTTCCACCTCATTTTTCTGAGTCTGGGTCTCTCACTGAACCCAGAGGTTGTCATTTCCTAGTTAGACTGGCTGACCAGGGAGCCCCCAGGTCCTCCCGTGTGCCCCCCTCTGGGGTTCCAGGCATGCTTTCTGTGGGTCCTGGTGGTTGAACTTAGAACCTGTGCTTACGCAGTGAGCACTGACACAAATGTTGTTAATTTGGCAAAATTCTAATGGATGGAACCTCTCTGTAGATCTCTGGTTAGTGGGGGTTTCTCTTTGCAGCCTGGGTTCTTGGTCTCCATAAGAGTTTGCCATGGATCCCAATTCTAGTGAAGGGTTCCTTGATCCTGAGCAGATCTCTTAGCCAATCAGTAAGCCATTGATTACCCACCTAAGTTTAGCACCACTATCACTCAGATGACTCTTCTTGACTTGCTGGTCTCTGCAATACAGCAGTGTCCTCAGCATTCTCGTGACATGGGTCAGTGTTGTATATCAGTGACCTCAGCTTTCTCTAAATATCATTGGCCATTTTCCCCTGACAGCTCATGTAATGCCTTCTAGCATTATACAGGCTAACATCTGTCAGCTGGTTACCATTCTGGTCCTAGCAGGGTCTCTCGGTGTTGTGTGATGATAGTCTGTGGTTTCTTCAGCAATAGGGTCTTACCTTTGGTCTGGGGCAGATATTCAAGAGCTTTGACAGAAGCCTGTCTTGTTTTGGGGACCTCTTGGGTCTCTACGATCAACAGCCCAGTGTGGGGAGGAACCAATTATTGGGACAGGTAGTTATAGACCAGAGCCACTTGTCTTGGGGATAGGCTTCCACCCACCTTCTTCAGGGCCCCTCTTTCCAGACAATGCCCACAGCTTTGAGGAGAGCTTACTGTATGAAAGTAAGGGTTTTATGGTTTCATTGTTGGTTTAGCTTAGTGTACAAGCCCCCCTTCCTCCCTTTCCTCCACCCTTCTCCATTCCTTCCATCCCCTTGATCAGTCTCTCAGTTCACCTGTCCAGTTTGCTTCCCATTCAAGCTTCAACTGGTTAGGAACCGTAGATGAGGGAGAATATGCCGTGCTTGACTTTCTTCTTGTGTGAGTTCACTAAGTGTGATCTGCTCCAAGTCCGCCCATTTTTCTCTAAATTTCATTATGTCATTAACAACTACCTTGCCACTAGATTCTAGTTCTTCCTTTCTAACCTGGGGTATAATAAAGTAAGCTAACCTTTCAGAAAGACCAAATATTTATTTCTATCCCCGTAAAGTTGCTAGCCAGCAATCACTGACAGAAGGCGATAGGGTTTGCGTCTGCAGATCAACTCAGCTGTCCCCACAACACAGAGGTGCATTCGCGTGGCAAGTGCAGCGATAGCCCTGACACCATTCAGAGCACAAGCTGTGGACCCTGAGGGTCTCGCCAGAACTACGACCTACATTTCAATTTCTAACAACCCTCCAGGTAGGAGAAGGATTGTTCAAATACACAGAGGCAGCAGAGGGACAAAGGGGACTCTCAGGGAGGGAACTGACTAGTCCCATTGTCTATGCATCCTGTGTGGAAAACTATTGATGGAGATGAGAAACCTTAATTAAACAGAGGCCTTTGGTCCGATGAAATGTTTCTTCATTAAGGCTTTGAGGTAACTTATTAAACGATTATCAATCGTCAACAACTTACTGGATGAGAGCTTAAAAGCCAGTGCCTCAGAATCTGACCCACTGGGAGCATTTGATATGGAGAGGAAGGTGAGGCCAAGGAGATCACTCAGAAGAAGACAGACACCATGAAAGAAGGAAACAAATTCCTCCAGGCTCAAACCTTAACGGAGTCTGTGCTCCCGCCATGAGCACAGCTAAAGACTACCACATGCCCTGCAGAAATGGGATCATCCATGACTTTATTCCCTCCTTCCTCTTCCCTTTTCTTTCCCCACTTTAGGATTGGCTTAGTATTTTTAGCAGAGGCGGAAATCTGATATTTGTAGCCAGTGACCCTGTTAAGTGCTTCTTATATATCTTAAGTAGCAGGGTTAGGACAATGTTGAAGACCCTGCAGAGGCTTAAAAAAATCCTTGGTTGACACACTGATGGACGGATGAGCTCATTTCCATCGTCTCTGAGTGATAGGACAACTGGCTGAGGATCACAGATGACAGCCGAGGGCTGGCTCTTCCCTCGCTGAATGAGCTTGGGCTAATCACTTAGAAAGAATCAATTCCTGCTTCCTCCCAAAGCCCTACTTCACAGACTTAGTTTAAGTAAGCTAATATAGGTAAATAATGTTTTTTTAAAAGAATAATCTGGGCTGGAGAGATGGTTCAATGGTTAAGGCACTTGCCCCCAGAGACTAATGACCCTTTGTTTGATTCCCAGCGCCCACAGAAAGCCAGATGCACAAAGTGGTTCATGCATGTGGACTTTGTTTGCAGTGGCTGGAGGCTCTGGTGCAGCCATTTTCTCTGTCCATCTCTCTTCTATCTCTCTGTGCTTGCAAATAAAAAAAATATTTTTTAAAAATAACAAAAAATCAAATATTTATCATGTTATGAATGTGAGAAAAATTCATTAGTGCTGCTGCAATCAAGTATTCCCCTTCATCCCTTCAGGAAACTCTTTGTGAAGCTTTTTGCTTAAACCATAACTCTTATTGTCAAATGGCTAAGAGTAGTTTTGCTAAAGAGGAACATAGCTTTTGTATATTGTCAAAATTTAGATGGTCCAAAGTAAGGAAAACGGGACACTTCCTTCTCTAACATCTAATTCAAGAGTGCTGGTGATAAGTGGCCTGGCACCTCTTCCTTAGTTCCCTGGTGGAGCAGGTGGGAGTCAAAGACTTGGAAGAATCAAAGTATGTTGTGGGTTTCCAGAACCTACTGATTCCAAGAAAGCAGCCTGTGGAAGCGTTTTCCCTCCTTGGTGACAGGAAACAGCCTGTCATGCGACTGGTCCTCTCGTAGCTATGAGAACACAGCGGCTGATGTTTCCTTACTCCTGCTTTTCCAAAATTCAAGTAGGAGTCAGTGAATTCACCCATCAGAGTCCGTCACATAAAGCAATCCAAAGCATCTCTGGTTGATTTAAGCAGTGAACACTTTTGCGGGAGAGGCGGTTAGGAAGAGCCTACAGCAAGGAGGAACCAGGAGACTTGGAAACAAGAAAGAGTAGGGACATCGGAGACTGGAGCTGTGCCCTGCCGTGAAACTAGAACCTTCCCTGCTTGTCATGGAATATGTGGACATTGTGTCACCCTCCTGGGCTCCCGCACTGCCCTTGGAGAACGGATCTCCATTGCTTCCATGGCTGGTTTTTCTCTCCAGGATGGAGTCTCCTGTATCTGCATGAAAGCCTTGCCACAAATTCTTGACTCAATACCTCAGGTAGAGGCAATGCTGTTGGATCAGTCCATATCACATGGATGAGGCTCACTGCAAAGGAGGCTGGAATAAGGATGGCTGGGGCGTGAGCGTTTGAGCCCAACAGGAAACAGAAAAAAGGAAGGTCATTAGAAAAGCAGCACAGACCCAGAGGTCTGCAAGAGAGAGTTCTTGTCAAAATGAGGGTCTGGGGATGGAGAGATGGCTTAGCAGTGAAAGCACTTGCCTACAAAACCTAAGGACCCAAGTTTGATTCCCCAGGGCCCACGCAAAGCCAGATGCACAGCGTGGTGGATGCATCTGGAGTTCATTTACAGCAGCTAGAGGCCCTGGTGCACCCATTCTCTCTCTCTCTCTCTCTCTCTCTCTCTCTCTCTGAAAATAAATAAATGAAATATGTTTAAAATGAGGATCTGATGTGTTTAACACCACCTTTGAGCTGGAGAGGAGGAATTTCAGCAGGTGAAGGTAAGAGGTGAGGACACCCCTCTGGGGCAGAAGCTTGGAGCCGCAGAGGAAGACCTGCGTTTGACTTTTAGCTTTCATTCTGTACGACTCGCCTCTGTTGTTTACCCTGTCACTAAAAAATATGGGACGTGCATCCTTGGAAATAACGTTGAGCGTCTTCTGGTGCCAATCCATTTCAGGCACTATTTATCAAGTTTCATAGACATGGTTTATTCTGACATCGAAGAAGAGTCGTTTTTTTTAATGTGTCTCGATGTCATCTCTTGAACCCATTTATTGAAAATGAAGAATGGAGCTCTTCGTGTCCACATACCTACCTGTAAATCCTTGCATATGGTGATACTTTAACAATATACCACATTTCTTGTGGTGTCATTAAGCCTCTCCTGTTTAACTATTTTTGCACCCTGATTAGATTAGTTCCCTAATGCCAAGGCTACATGTTATGCAGATATTTAAATTTCCTAGTCCCACACATCATCTTTGCCTTCCGTCCATCCAGTTCCTAAGCAAGTACACAGGAGGGAAGCCTTCTCTAGCTCTATGAAACAGGTGCGGTCTATAGACTTGTTTCTTTCGTGTTCTAGTTGGGCCCAGAAGGAACCTATGAGACAATGGGAAATTTACTCGGTTTCACTGGCCTTAATTTTATCCTGTGTAACATGGGTAAAACAATACTATCTACCACAAAGCAACTGTACAGGCCAAATGACAGTGAGAGGTTCTTTTGGTGCTTGGGATAAAGTAAAAGCTCAGGAAATGTTTGTGTTTGTTTATGATTACAGCTCGGGATCTACAGGTAGCAGACTGTGACCAGAGGGACTGTTGCAGTGAGGTCCATGTTGTCGAGACAAACATCCAACCAAACACAGCTTAAGGAAAGAAGGGGGTTCATTTCAGGCTTACAGAGTCCAGCGGAATATGACGAAAGACGATGAATGAAGCTGGCTCCCTTTCACAGACCTAAGCAGAGAGACGTCACCAGCAGCTTGCAGGAGCCTCCAGAGCCAAAGCTGCTCTGAGCACGCCCAGCAGGGCTGAAGTGAAGATCCACCCTCAAACACACCTTAGCACTGGACGCCAGTGTCCCAGGCTAGTGACGCACCTCCGTGTAGCAGGAGCTCACATACGAAGTTTAATCAACAATGCCTAAGTCTACTGGCCATATATTTAAACTAACCCATTCAAATGACCACAAGGCCTTCCTCCCTCTTGACTGAAATTAGCTTTAAAGAGGAGAGTTTCCAATGAAGAGAAGCTACAGATCCAAGGTTGTCAGCTAAATTCTGATGAATGTGAGCCCAAGCTTGTCAGCTAAATTCTGGAAGTCTCTAGCTTCTTTTCTACCAAGACATCAGATCTCAGCAGCTATGAGGGACATTGGTCATCGTTTAGGGTGACAGCTATGGACTGCGTCACAGAAGGCCAGGGAAGTAACCGTGGTGGCATTAGATGACCATGAAGGTTTGTCCTGATATTAACAGATTCTCTCCACAAATAGATTGCACTGAAACAGGGGCTGGAGAGATGGCTCAGCGGTTGAAGCGCTTGCCTCCAGTGCCTAAGGCCTCTGGTTCGATTCCCCAGTGCCCACATGGGCCAGACCCACAAGGTGGTGGCCTTGGTGCTCTCTATCTATCTATCTATCTATCTATCTATCTATCTATCTCTTCTGTATCTCTCTGCTTGAAAATGAATAAATAAAATATTTTTTAAAAATAGTATTTTTTTTTAGATTGCACTGAAACAGAAGAGGGTCTGTGGATGGACAGATACTGATAAAGGCACTATCCCAAAGGGCCGGAGGAAAAGCACCTGAACCGTGATGGGCACCCCGGGTGCCACATGCAAGAAAACAATGCCCTGCCCCAGCCTCCATAGCACAGTGCAGAAGGGATGGTGGCCATTGTTGCTGACGCCAGCTCCACACTGGGCCCCATGCTGGTGGCGATGACCCGGTCTTCACTCCTGAAAACTCCATGTTGACTGTGACCTACAGAGCTCTGTGCCACGGGCGCTGAAGTGATACCTGATGTTTCCCCTCAGCAAAGATGGTTGAAGAAGCATGTTGCTGAAAAGAGACAGCGATTGCTCACTGGAACAGAAAAGGCTCATGCGACAGATGACACGAGTAAGTCTGTTAGCATGTGCGGGCGTCAGCTTCGCCCGCAGGTGAATGGAAGACAGGTGAGCAGCCACACTCGTGTCTCTCTCCATATGCTCCTGTAAGCCTCGCCGCTGAGGGGCTTTGCCCTGCTTTTCCTGGACACACGGTAGCGTTCGACAGTCACAGGGTAGCAGATCTTGATGGCAGATTGAGCAATGTGGCCTTGCATTGTCTAATAGGGCTCCTTGGGGCTCACAGCTTGCAAGAGACTTTTCTCTTGGTCAAAGCTGAAGACCAGAGGTAAGGTGGTGAGTGAGATGACCACACACTCTCTAGACAGATCTTTAGGGTTTAGATGCCTTGGATCTTTGTCAGGATATTTTCATTTGCATGGGCTGAGGAGACAGTTAAAGTCACTCTGCAGGCCTCCATTTGATTCTCAAGCAGCCACATAAAGCAAGATGCTCAAAATGACGCATGTCAGGGGTTCATTTGCAAAGCTAAGAAGCCCTGGAGCACCCATACTCTCTTACTCTCTCTCTCTCTCTCTCTCTCTCTCTCTTTCTCTCTCTCTCTCTCTCTCTTTCTCTCTCTCTCTCTCTCTCTCTCTCTCTCTCTCTCTCTTTCAAATAAATATTTTTAGCTGGGCGTGGTGGCGCACGCCTTTAATCCCAGCACTCTGGAGGCAGAGGTAGGAGGATCACTGTGAGTTCAAGGCCACCCTGAGACTTCATAGTGAATTCCGGGTCAGCCTGGGTTAGAGTGAGACCCTATCTCAAAAAAACAAACAAACAAAAAAATAAATATTTTTAATGCAAAAGAGTATTTGCATTTGTAAAATGAGCAATAACAAGAAGATTGACTTTCTCAGGTGAAGATGAAGCCAGGGGTTGGGCTGGTGGTTTAACCAGCTCCTTAACTCTCTCTTTCTGTTGTCTTGAATTATTTTCTTTATCATGGGGCTGAGAGGAAGAGCAATGACAGGAGCATCATCTCACCAAGGTGAGGCCTCAGGAAGGCCATCTTGTGCGTCTCTTGTGTGTCCGGCAGGTTCTTCTGCCAGGTCCCCGTCTCCACCCCATCATTCCTCTGTGTCAACATGCTTACGGTCTTTCCCCAGAAGCAGTGAAACGAGCCTGAAACCGATCAGACCTGCTTCAGCTTCTATCATAGGGTGAGAGTCAGACTTCCCCAAAGCGCAGAGATTTGGAGAAGGTTACACATCTGAGAAAAATATATCAGAATTCCATTTTGGGAAAGAAGGTGAAGGCGGAAGGTAGTTTCTAAGTAATCAATGTTTTGACAATAATCCAATTGCTTTACAATGGTAATTAAGACTCTGCTATGTGAGTGTGTGTGGAAGTGTGCAATGTAAATGTGTATATGGACACACACATGCACAGGACACACGAGCTATTTGGCCTCTCCTTCCACCTTGCTTGAGACACAGTGGTCTTTCTCGATTATACCACTTGGAACAATCTGAAAGTTGGGATGAAGAGATTAAGTCTTCGGAGATACCATGTAGGAATTAAAGGGGAAAAGAGAAGAAAAAAGAACTGACATAATTGTATTTTTTCCAGTCCATGTTTTCTTAGAGAAGAAAGAAAAGCCATAGGGCAGAGACGGAGAGTGGGGAGGACTCAATAGGTTTTAGGAAAACAAGGTCTAAACCTTGAGGTAAAATCTACCTTGGTTGATAAACAGAAAAGCAGAGGAGAAGGGAAGACAGGGAAGAGAGAAACGCAGCCCACGTTAGCTGAAAAGCCCTGCACGCTCTGCCCTTGAGCTGCATCCCAACCCTGCTCAGATATGTCTCATCCCCCAAATTTCTTATTTCCTGGGCTCAATGCCTGCAGGAGAGCAACTCAAAGGAGGCCTGTGCTATTTCGTGCAAGATGTGGAAAGGCTTCAAGAAAGCAAAACATCTATTGCTAATGTTAACATAAGACAGAGGTCCATCCGCAAAGGAGAGTTCTATCTGTGAGATCTTTAAATGTGTCAGGGAGAGGACCGTATAGGAAGTGAACAAGAGAGCTGAGGGGCTGTTGCTGGTTGATTATGTCAATGTAGAACCTTTCAGAGAAGGAGCCAGAGGCTTCAGAAGTAGTTCCTGACTGTGAATGAAAACCCTCATCTTGTTGGAGCTAGGGGTGACAGAGCTATGCAGACTTGCTTCTTCGTTGTCTTTATTTTTTTTGAGGTGAGGTCTCACTCTAGCCCAGGCTAACCTGTAGTCCCAGGCTGACCTTGAATTTATGGTACCTTCTACCTCTGCCCCCAAAGTTCTGGGATTAAAGGTGTGCACCACCATGCCTGGCTCAAACTCTTTCTTTATCCTATGAGGTTTTCAAGGAGGAAATAACTTAGGATTCATTGGAGATTAATAACGTAACTCTGATGCCAGACGGGCAGGCAGACAGAGAGGATGAGAATTATAAATGTTGAAGAGCTAGCAGTGGGTTTGTGGGCAGCACAGGCAGGAGTTTGGCTGTTGTGATGAGATGCTCAGAAACAGAGGCCTGGTAAGAACAAAGGCCAGAGTCAGAGCACGAGTCTGCAATGCACAAAGTTCTGGGTTCAATTCCCAGCACCAAAAAGTGAAAGTCAATCTGAGTACTGAAAAAAGGGGAAAAAAATGAGTAAAAGTTGTTGACTCCATTAATAGTAAGGAAGAATTCATGAAACCACTGATATTTGGGGCCTGAGACCTAGCAAGGTCTGGAGGTGGAACTGGGTGGGGAGACAGCAGCCCTCCTGTGTGATATTTGGGGTCTGTACAAAAAAAAATGCATTATTTCTGGCCCTGATGATAGTTTAGGGTTAGGTTGGGAGGAGCTCTGTAGGTTCAAGACCAGACAGGGTTAGAGATAGATCCTGGCAAAAAAATATAAACAAAATGAAGAAAGAGAGAGAGGAGAGGAGGGAAGAGAAGAAGGAAATAAGGAAGGACTAGAAATAATATTAGAATAAGAGATAATTATTTAATAATACTCCCAGAGATGGCTGTTTTGAGTTATGTTACTAACTTCACCCAGCCTTTCCTATAATAGGAATGTTGGAATAAATGAAGTGATCAGGGAAAGATAGTGTCTCAGAAAGTAAAAGGAAGACTTACTAAAAAACAAGATAAGTTGGATAGACTGTTGCTAAATAATCGGGAATGAAATGCATAAGAACCTTGGCATTCACATTAATGTTCTGAATAAAGAAATAGTTTCCATACTTAACACTTAAAAATTCCTTCAAATCTCATGCCAGGTTCTGATGATTTATTTTTTAAATTACCATATTTCTATCATAATTCACTCACGTTTTATATGAATATTTTCTTCAGTGTAGATCAAAAGTGTTACCTTGGAACTCTTAAGGAGAAAATGCTTCTAAAATCGCGGATGAATAAGGGTTGCTGTTGATGGAAATTCACTTCCACAGCAACTTTGTAGAGAGGAGACATGGTCTCTGACCTCAAGCCACTTTCTGGAAGTCAGTGAGGGTCTTGGCGGTGTCAGGCACTGTCTGGACATGGAGCACTCCTTCCTGAGAGCATGGCTTCTCAGCTCAGCTGCTTGAGGTCCAGGGTGGAGTGTAAGGTTATACGATGCAAAGGAGAGAAGCAGAGGAAGAGGCTATGCTGGTTATCACCCCAGCCACCAACTATCCCTCAGCTCTTAGTAAGAGCGTGTAAGAGGCAGTATTGAGTATCTGAACCTTGTTCTAGGTTCCTGTGCTTGAAGGCAATGAAGGTCCACGTGGCTCTGTGTTCACCCCTGGCAGATGCTAGAACCAACGGTCCACCTGTCTCAGCATGGAATCTTATTGCTTATAGAGACAGTTCCGAAACCTAGGGATGTCTCCGTTATTTAAAAAAAAAATAGAGCATTCACAAATTAGCCTTCTGAGAAATATCCTTGCCTGTTTTTGTATTTGCAACATAGAAACATTCTGATAGCATGGGCTATTTGCTATGTACAGAGTAAAACAGTCATATTTAAGAGAATTAATATTTGGCAAATCCATAATTATGGTTTCTAGATAAAATACAGTTCTGGCTTTGTGTCTACCTAATGGGTTTGTCTATTGAACTTATTAGAAAATGAACATTTTACTAAATGTTCATTTATGAATTGTTAAAAAAAATAAAAGATTCAGAGAGGTGCTATCACACATGCAGCAAATAAGATATAATGTTGTGCCTTGATTAAGTATGGAGAGTGAATGTATCTTTTTCAAAAATGCATGGGATAAATTAAAATGTTACTGTGTTAAAATTGATAAGAGAATATATTTTGTTAGCATCGTTTTTTCCCCTGTAATTATTTAAGGTTTACATTCTGATGGAACTAAACTTCAAAATTTGATAGAATTCTCATTCGCTCAGAAGCCTTTGTTTTCACAGCTAAAGAGCATCTAGAAATATAAACACCAGCAGAACTATATGTTGCATATATAACAACTTTTAGAATTCATAAACTAGCAATGGATAACATGAAATAAAGTCCTTAAACGGCATCCCCTAGTCTATATATAGCTATTTAAGAAATCTCATGATTTCCCTAGGAATGCAAGAAGGGTCACTTTCACAGGTACTTGAATTTTCCCTACCAGCTGTCTATCTTGTAAATTTTCATCAGGAACTCTGGTATGCCCCATATGATGTGTGTGTGTGCACACGCATGTGCACTCTTGCACACCCATGCATGTGCAAGGATGACTTCTCAAGCATTACGTTTTCAAATCTGACAAGGTCATGTAAGCTAGGGAAAATGGGAGAGGGTCATCAGAAGGCGAAGAATAACAGAACTCCGGGGACAGGCTCTCTGCGGGCCTTGGTATTGATTCAGAGAGCGGTCAAAGGGTCTTTGTCGCGCCCCGAAGGCAGCACACTAATTGACCAGATCAAGTCTGTCAGACTATCGACTGGAAGTAAAGAGCTACAGAGGCAGCTTTTGTGTTTCCTGCAGCGGGGAGCCTGAGTGTGGAACAGGATTATCAGGGGTCAGGAGCGAAGTCAGAGGACGTCCATCACTTCTCCCCGGTAATGCAATGGGGCGGTGCTCGCCCATGTGATTAAGTTGTAGAGACGGAGGCAGAGCGGTGAACAAATCAGAAACACACATGCAAATCGGCTGGCTGCTGCTAACCACACAGTTTGAATGAAAAATTCAATAGCAGGCCAAACAAATATCTAAAAGCAGCAGTCAGCTACCCTATCAAACGGCCGATGCAACATCTCTTCTTGAAAAGCAAATATACAAAACATGGAAATGCTTACTTATCCAGTCTGCGTGCTTTTTTCTTTAAATATCACTTTGTGATCCACAAGTGTTTCTCATTGTTCCTATCAGACTATTAAATATCAATTTGATTTCTTTTCCTCATAAAATCAGATACAGTATTTAAAAGGCCCCAGCTCAACCTCACCAGAGCATTGGGGATTAGGGAATTTTGGCTTGATTCTTTTCACTGGCTTTGTCACATTAGCAAAAGAGCTTCTTTGCCCCCCCCCAAAAAAAAGGTTGTGATGATGGAAAATTCCTTGCTCTGAAAGAATATCAATGCTTAGGAAGAAGCGTTGGGTTGCTGTTATAAGTATATCAATACTTTCTATAGGACCCAGACAGCTGATGTTCAACTTCTTCATAGCAGAAGCTAAGACTTGATTTTGGCATTATCTCTAGCTCCACTTCCTTAACAATCTGCAATGGATATTTATTTGTCTGCTTCCACATTCAAGAGATGTTGATTTAAGTATTTAGTCTCTGGCCTACGTGGAAGCTACAGAAAAGAGACAGAACCTTCTATGTCTTGGCTAATCAATCTGATGAAGGGCTTAAGCATATTTGCAACTTTGCTTATTTCTGGATTAAATTTCCAACTAAATATCAGAGGAAAGGCTGTTATACCATGAGAGGGCTTTTGAAAGTTCGTTGTTTACACCTGCAGGTCACAGGCAACAATGGTAAGAACCAAGAGCAAACTTGGAAGTTCTCAGCCTGCACTGCGTACGAGACTGTTTTAGCTCATGTTCTGGTCGGGACTGAGATTGCTGGTAATGGACATGTCCTCCGTCCAAAATATCTGAATGAAGCAGTGGTCCAAAGAGAAGCCTCCTGCCTCCATCTTTTCTCCTCTCTCCAGGGAAGAGCTGCATTTACTTGGGAGCTATTTTCTGAGATTCTCTTCTCCATGCCTTCTCTCTCTCTGTCACACTCCTGGGCTCTGGGAGCCAGCCTCCAGCCAGGCAGCATCTGACACGGACTCAAGAGACAACCATGTGACCCAATATCGGTGGCTATGATTCACCCTCTCATTCACTTCATCTTGGCTTGGCTCGGTGATTCTCCCCCTCTCCCCTTTTCTAACCTGATGATGTGCGTCTCCAAAACACAGGCAGTAACTTAGTCTCTGACTCATATGCTAATGGCATTTGAAAGAGGGGGCTTCAAGTATGAATTCAGATGAGATGCCACCCTGAGGGTGAGGTTTCCTGAGTGTGTTAGCGACCTGATCAAAAGGAGAGGGGAGACCTGAGGCAGTAAATGTTCTGTGATCACCTTGTGTAGTAATGTGACAAGAAATCCCTGACCAGGTGCCGAACCCACGTTCTTAGATTTCCAGCTTATAACCATCAACTGCATAAACCTCTGGTTTTGGGGGTTCCCCCCAATATATTGCCTAGTTATTTAGTTACAGCCACAGAAAAGAGACTGAAGATTTGGGTCGGAGGTCTTGGGCTCTTTTCTCCTCTCTAACCTTTATCTTTGTGTGATTCTTTTTTCTGTCAAGGTATAGCTTTCTGTTTCGTTAGTATTTTTGATGTTGTTTTGATAATTTTTAATATCCCATGGCTTAAATGATTGTAACCTCTGAGTTTGTATCTCTGGTATAACAAGGCTGACTAACACATAATAGATTTAACTGAGTCTAAAACTCTTTCCTTCTCAATTATTTTATCTAAGGAAATGTATCACTGAGCGTTCTGCTGCTGAAGGAACGTCCTTACCTTTCTTCCTCCCTTCCTTCCTTTCTTTCCTTCCCTCATTCCTTCTTTCCTTCTTTTCTTTTCTTCCTTCTTTCTTTCTTTTCCTTCCTTCCTTCCTTCTTTTCCTTCCTTCCTTTGTTTCCTTCCTTCCCTCATTCTTTATATCCTCCCCTCATCCCTTATTTCCTTCTCCTTTCTTCTTCTTTCATTCCCTCTTTCTTTTTCTTTCCTTGAGCAAGTGTATGTTCATCATTGAAACTCATAGTTATTCATTGTAAAATATGAAAGTCCTTTGGACAGGCCACACTTCCAAACAGAGAGCAGGACATTTCAAGTGCTCACTGAACATCCATTTGTAAGAGCAAGTTAGGTCTTAAGAATCCAATCTGGTCTGAAAGGACATCAAAGTCACTCAACTCAACACATGTTTTGTGATATCTAATTTATATTAGGGCTAGATGTACACTGAGTCCTACAACTTGAGCTATTTGCCAAATGTTTGAGACTTCATAAAATCTAAACTCCACCTGGCACCTTTAAATTCATTTCAAAGCAATCATTATTCCCCAGGACTCTGAAAACATGTGTTTCTGGTTTGTTCACACTTAAAGTCACCAAAATATTATTGGGAAAAGTGATTTGCTATCCAAGCAACCCTTTGGAGGCTGGTTTTTCTTGGAAGTGAGGAACTCGGTTAAGCCTGGGAATTTGGTTAGTGATCATTCAAGGACCAGTTTCTGCAGCCATGCCGAGGCAGATAGAGGCCTTGTGTCACAGCAGACAGTGGCCTGGGTGAGGGGCAAGCCTTGAGTCCTTCTGTGCCAAGTGCCATTTTCGAGTTTATGCTCCCCTGCAAATCCAGAAGACAAGTGCTCCCCACACCCCTGCACTCAGTGCCGTCATCGAGGAAGGAACTCCATGCGCTCATGGAGGGAGAGAAGTCTTGCTCTGTCCCCATTCTCTACCTAAAGGTCCTGAGACCTTTGGAGAAAGCACCAAACCTATTGGGACCTTGTCTTACCTTTTGTGCAAAATGTTGGTAAGAATTGTTCTCACTTCTTACTGAAATTAGGCCCAAGGCTTCCTTGACACTTTTATTGCTACAAAGCATGGATAAAACAAAGGGTCATAAAACACAATGCCTTGGCTGAAGGAAAGAAGACAATGGATATAATAGGTTTTGATTAAAATGAAAATATCAGCACAAAGAAAAACTCATTTTTTAAAAATATTTTCAAGGAATGTCCTGGATAAATGGGTATCAAAGTTGTGGTACATCTGCATGATGGAATTCTACTCAGCAGAAAGGAAAAATGACATAATGAAATTTAGAGAAAAGTGGATGGACTTGGAGCTGATCTTACTTAGCAAACTCGCAAGAGAACAGAGTCAAAAGCCGCATATTCTCCTTCATATGCAGTTCCTAACCAGGTTAAGCTTAAACTCTGAGCAAACCTAGAAGGGGAAATGAGAAACTTTGAAAGAGGGAGAAGGAATGGGGGGGGGAGACAGGGGGGGCTTATACAATAAGCTAAACCAATAAAATAATGAATTGAAATCATAGAATCCTTAATTTCACGCAGTAAACTCTTGAGAAAGAAGTGGGCATCCTCTAGTAAGAGAGGCCATGAATGGAAGGGGAGGAAACCAAACCCCATGAAAATTGATCAGACCTGCAACTCCCTGTCCAAGTGGAACTTTGCAGAAAAGCACACCAGAGCAGGAAGAAGGCAGGGCGAGGTGGAGGTGATCCCAGCAGCAGCAGAGGGGCGGAGACAGGAGAAGCCTGAGTCCCAGGCCCTGCCCCAAATGTTAATTTCCGATGTATATGTGAGGTATCTTTAAATAATAATAACTTTTGTCCATGACTTCTCCTCTGAACACACTCTGGGTTTCTTTGGTATTCTCTAAAATATGGCCATCTTGGGCGGTGAGTTCAGCCTAAAGGCTGAGAGCCCCCCCACTCCCCCCACCAGGGTCTGCGAGAATCACTCTCTCTTCTGCACTTTTTTGTCCGAAGTCAAACAAGACCTCCCACTCCTGACCAAATATACCTGAAGTCTCATCTCCCAGAACATTTTATTTGGTACATATCTGAGCTCATGTATGGATGTCTGTGGTATATCTGAGCTCATGTATGGATGTCTATGGTATATCTGAGCTCTTGTATGAATGTCTATGGTATATGTGAGCTTATGTATGGATGTTTGTGGTACATCTTAGGTCATGTATGGCAAGTCTGTAGTATATTTGAGGTCATGTATGTAGGTCTATAGTATATCTGAGCTTATGTTTGGATGTCTACAGTCACAGTTTCCACCGAATGAGAAATTCACCTGGGCCTCAGGTCCAGAGGATCAGTGGAAAAACCACCAGGTGAGTGGGGCCAGCAGATCAAGATTCTAGAAACCTCCCTGGCCTCCTGCACCCTGTGGGGAGCTCAGGAGTATGAGTTCACCTCCGAGGGTTCTTGCCCTGATAGAAACCCTCCTGGCCTCCTGCACCTGCAGGGGACTCAGGACTGTGAGTACACCTGCGAGGGTTCTTGCAGTCCCCAGTCACTGGCCAAGGACCTGGCACAGCTTGAAGAAATTGGAAAAGAGTCATAAGAAAATGGCAGACCAGCATCCGCTGTGCCAGCTTATCCACGCCACACACACATCATGTTTTCACAGGAATGACCTGCGTGCATACCCTCCCACAAGACAACAGACAGTCAAGTTACTTTCTGGTGTGGCACAGTTTTAAGTTCCTTGTACCCTACTGACGTGAGCCGGTATCTCTTTGTCACCTTGAGGGGAGTGTGTCATATCCATAATTGCCATCTCTCTCGTGATTTGTGCATTTTAGACATCCTACAAAGATCCTTAACTGGACCTGGACCATATATGTTATTGGGGTTCACAGTGGCCCTGTACTATAAACCATGTCTTCAGATGTGCCCTTGTTCTTACTAAGAAAAGGACTCTACTAACAATACCAAATAAAGGGAAATCATCTCATCAAAGAAATAACTAAATACAACATTCAAAAACCCTTTATAATACAATTGAGTTATAAACTAAAGACCATACGGACTTCTAACTAACTATCTCATTCAATCCTTCTTCTCCTTGACTCTCCCATGAGGCCCTCTGGTTTGAAGAGGGACAGTCTGCTGAAGGAATTTTGCCACAGACCCTCCAAGGGTTGGTCCAGCATTCCTGAGGAATTTTCTGGCATGCCCTTGCCTCTGGTGCCCAAGGCAGCCCTAAGGTGACCACTGTTTAGGTCATTCTTTCCTTGATCCCGTCCGCTTTGTTCAGCTGCCATGAGCAAGGGGGGGGGGTGATATTGCCATATCTGTGAAGAACAGAGAAGGTCAAAGATGTCATGGAACTAACGTTGATCAGAGCGTGGGAAGCACGCCTCAGCCACATGAATGCACACTTTGGCTCCTAGAAGAACGTGTTGATAACAGCCTGGAAGGTGTGGCTCTCCCTTTGCAGATTGCAGAGTCTCTATAAACGGCAGAGAGGGCTTTGCACTGGAATTCAAGGGATATTTACCCTGGCAAGCAATCTCTAAGTCCTGTTTATAAGAAGGATAGAAAAACTAAAAACCAGAGAAGTTGATATAGCTATCAAAAGTGAGAATTTAAACCCTGCTGTTTCAATTTACAGCTTATTTAATTCAGCTTATCTTATAAAAATATATGTCTTACTAGGCTTATTGTGGTGTGAACTTGTAGTTTTTGTTTATGAAGACTATTATTTTACAGTTTGGTTTTCTTACAATGTTTCTGGGGATAGGATGGGGGCTGAAAACACAAGCTGGGATGTATTCCCTGATTTTACATGTTTCTGAGTTGGTGTAAGATTCATATTATGTCGTCAAGTGTGTGATAGAACACATGAGTGAAGCCACCTGCTCTTGAAAGCTTATGATTTGTGAAATAAAAATTTTGTCATGAAAACAGAGGTAGTCAGATTTTCTATTTCTTCCCTTGGCAGTTTTTATACTTTGTGTGTGTCTTTTAAAATATTTTTATTTTTATTTGTGAGCAGAGACAGAAAGAGAGAGAGAGACAGACAGAGAGAGAGAGAGAGAGAGAGAGAGAGAGAGAGAGAGAGAGAGAGAGAGAGAGAGAGACTGGGCATATCAGGGCCTCTTGTCACAGCAAATGAACTCCAGATGCATGTGCGACTTTGTGCATTGTAAGAGCTCTGGGGAACCAAACTTGGACCATCAGGCTTTAGTAACAAGTGTCTTTAACTGTTGAACCCTCTCTCCAGCCCCTGTTTTGGCCACCATCTTGTGGGTCTGGCATATATGGGTACTGGGGAATTGAACCTGGGGCCTTAGGCACTGGAGGCGAGTGCCTTAACCGCTGAGCCATCTCACCAGCCCCCAAAACTTTTTAAAGAGATTTTTTTATTACTCCTTCAGCCTCACTACTTATTATAGATCTGCTTAAATTATTCATTTCATCTTGATTTCATTCAGGACATCATTAGGACATACCTTAAAAGCATAGGCTTCATTAAATTGGAAAATGTGAACAAAAAATGGGTAAATTTATAGATTCCTATGATCTGCCATAAATTAAATCAAGATGAAGTCACCAGTATCATGATACAAAACCAGATAAAGATACAACAAAAAATAAATTATAGAACATGATCGTTAATGAACAAAGACGAAAAAATGCTCAGGGAACATTCTGGAAGAGGCAGTGAAAAGACTGTAAGAGCCAAAGGATGTAAAGTACTGTGGAATGCCGCCTTCCAGATGTGAAGTGGCCATGGTCTTCATG
>PVHP010026235.1:0-24821 GCA_004024765.1 Zapus hudsonius
AAAAGAAAAGAAATTATCTAACATTGATAGCTACTAGATATTTAAGTATTCCGAGTTAAAAAGAAGAAACAAAATTGAACAGCAGAAAGCATAGTGAGAAGAAATTTTGACTCTGATAGTTCAGGTTTTAACTGCCGAGCCATCTACCTAGCCTGATAAAAATTCTTAATTTAGCCGTGCGTGGTGGCGCACGCCTTTAATCCCAGCACTCTGGAGGCAGAGGTAGGAGGATCACCGTGAGTTCAAGGCCAGCCTGAGACTACAGAGTGAATTCCAGGTCAGCCTGGACTAGAGCGAGACCCTACCTTGAAAAACCAAAAAAAAAAAAAAAAAACCCAAAAAAACCCAAAACATTCTTAAGTCTTAGCTTCATGAAACAGTCATGCTTTAAGTATAATTCAGTTGCATTCAGTTTACAGAAAAGCGACGAGAGCTGAAGTTTGATGGCCGTTTGGATAAGGAGCTCTCAGAGTCCTATGCGTTTCTCCTGGTTGATCGATACCAGGTAAGATTCTAGAACAGACATGCAAATGTATGTCCCCAAGGTAAGTTAATGATTTACAGTTACTAACAATACGTTGATGCAGGTGAGGTACCTCTTTGTTCTTTACAGTTGTGACATATTTTATATTTTGAGACATTCTCATTGTATAGCCCAGGCTGGCCATGAATTTGTGGGTATGTTCCTACCTTGCCATCTCATCTAAGTTCAAGGATTTCAGGTGTGTGCCTTTTTTGTTCGTTTTGTTTTTTTGTTTGTTTTTCGAGGTAGGGTTTCACTCTAGCCCAGGCTGACCTGGAATTCACTGTGTAGTCTCAGGCTGGCCTCAAACTCAGAGTGATCCTCCTGCCTCTGCCTTTGCAGGGATCAAAGTCGTGCACTGCCATGCCTGGCTGTGTGTACTTTGTTTGTTTGGTTGATTGTTTTTTTTTTTTTGAGTTAAGGTCTTCCTCTAGGTCAGGCTGACCTAGAATTCATTATGGATTCTCAGGGTGGCCTCCAACCGGTAGACATCCTCCCACCTCTGCCTCCTGAGTGCTGGAGTTAGTTAATATTTTCTTTTTTTTTTTTTTTTTTTTTTTTTTTTCTAGGTAGGGTCTCGCTCTAGTCCAGGCTGACCTGGAATTCACTCTGTAGTCTCAGAGTGGCCTTGAACTCACGGCGATCCTCCTACCTCTGCCTCCTGAGTGCTGGGATTGAAGGCGTGAACCACCCAGCTTCTTTTTTTTTAAGCAGGGTCTCACTGTAAACGAAATTGGCCTGGAACTCACTCTCTTGCTTTAGCCACAGGCTGGCCTCACACTCACAGAGATCTTTCTACCTCAGCCTCCTGAGTGCTGGGATTATAGGCAGTATTCACCTTGATCTGATGGAGTTCCTTTCTCTGGACACATTTTGCTAGTACTAAATTCTCTCTAAAGGAGGTGGTTCTATTTGTGAAAGGCAGGGATTGAGGGTGTCACAGTAACATAAATGAAACATTTCTGAAATGATTGCTTTGGAAGTTTCAATCTGTGTCCCATTGATACAACACCATAAGCTGAGGTCTGCACGTGAAGTTTCTGTGATGTAGAATATATAGTTGAAGAGATTACGTTTGTTGTTTTTGTACTTTAATAATACTTTTTTTCCCTATTCCCATTGAGTTCTGCTCTTATATCCTCTCCCTGCTGTCTCACTGAGGGCTCTCCTCAGTGGGTTACTGTTAGAAGATTACATTTTATTTAAAGTGAAAACTACCTTTTCATGTCATGTTCTGAATTCAAAGTGAAGTGTTTTGTTTACTTAGGTTCAAAGCATATGTGAAAAAGGATTACAAGTGGGCCATTCCAAAGTCACTATTCTTGGCAGTCCTTCCATGGGTAACGTTCTCTCTTCCCTTCATTAACGCTTGCCTGCCTGCTGCCTCTAGAGTTCTGACGTGCACAACTGGTTAATCTTTGGTTTCTGATTTTGCATACTTCATTTAAAACTTCAAAAAATCTTTTTATTAGAGAGAGAGAATATGAATGGGCACATCAGGGCTTCTTGCTACTGCATCTGGTTTTATATGAATACAGGGGAATCGAGCCTGGATTATTAGGCTTTTCAGACAAGCACCTTAACTGCTCTGCCATCTCTCCAGCCCCTCAAATATTTTAAATATTTTTACGTTTATGTTGTTTAAACATTAGCTAATTGAACTTTTAAAAAAGTTTTCATGGTCTTGTCTCTTCTGCTATTGGTTAAATACTTGGGTTTTTATTATTGGTTGTTTTTTTTGTTTGTTTGTTTTGTTTTTTGTTTTTTGTATTTACACCCCGGCTTGTTCAAATTCAATTTTTTTTCTCTTTTTATTAGGTATCTATCTTTCTAGATATGCTGATTTATTACAGGCTAATCCTTTGGAAGCTGGGGCAGTGGGCGATGTTGTTATTTTTAAAATAATGAAGGTAATTTCAAGTTTTAATTCTTGAACTACACCGTTTAATTTTAATTTAGATTTTAGTTTTAGTTGACCTCAGTTCTTTATTTTTGTTTGTTTATTTTCTCTCTTGAGGTAGGGCCTCAGTCTAGCCTAGGCTGACCTAGACCAGGGTAATCTTCCTATCTGTGTCTCTGAGTGCTGGGATTAAAGGCATGAAACACCACTGACCTCAGTTCTTGATTACATTAGAAGTGCACACTTGGGAGAACTGGAAGATATATAGAAAGTATTTTGGTTACTTGCTGTCTTTGATCTTGAACAAAGGAGCTATTGCTTGTTTTTCACTGAAAAGAATAAATATGAAAGCGATATTTTGATGATGAGTGTTGTGAATGCACTGGGCCTGGTGTTGCTCAGCTTCAGTCCCAGCAGAGGCAGGAGGGTCTCTTTGAACTCATGTCAACCTGAGACTACAGAATGAGTTCCAGGTCAGCCTGGACTGGAATGCTCAAAAAGCAAAGGTAGCCAGGTGTGGTGGCACACACCTTTAATTTCAGCACTCAGGAGACAGAGGTAGCGATCACCGTGAATTCAAGGTCAGCCTGAACTAGAGGGAGACCCTTCCTTGAAAAAATAAAAATAAACATGAATGAATGAATGAATGAATGAATGTTGTGAATAGAATGTTTACTTGTTGTGGTAGCCTATACAGTCAAAACCCTGCCTAGTGGGCACCTAAAAGGTCTTCTCTATTTTAGGGTAAAATAAAGAGTATATATGATCCTATGAGTGTGAAAAGCTTGGAACCTGTGTTAAATAAAAGCGCCTTGGATCCCACACCAAAACACGAATGTCACGTGTCGAAGAATGCCAGTAGAATTACGTCCCTTCTGGCTTACAGAGCCTATGAGCTTACTCAGGTACGCCCTGGATCCCTGTTAATGTGATGGTTTCTCATGTATGCTTGCTGCTGGAAAGATCTCCACAGACTGCCGAGAGATTCTGAGGAGACTGGCTCCTCCAGCCCGCTTTAGTCTAGCCTGATTTTTGTATGATTACTACCTTTGGCATACCTCATTACATTTTCACATCTTGGCTTTTCTGGGCCAAAGAATGATCCTCTTGCCTAATAAAATATTACCTATATTTTAAAGTAAAGTGTATGCCCCTTGAAATACCTTGATTCATAGCATTTTGCATTACTTATTTGATACAGATCTATCTTTTTATTGACCTTAAGATATGACCTTTGAGTTAAGCTTCAAGTTTTATCAGCTATGATGACACACTGGCAGGGGAGTGGAGCTTAGCAAGTGTGAGGCCCTGGGTGTCATCCACAAGGAGAAGGGTCTTCCTCTTCAGCTGGACCCCTTTGCCTGCACCCAGACGTCACGGCTTCTTGTAACCACCTTTGGATCTTGACTTCCATTAGATCACTGGGCTGTTAGTCTTTTTTTTTTTTGCTTGTTTTTCGAGGTAGGGTCTCTAGTCCAGGCTGACCTGGAATTCACTATGTAGTGTCAGGGTGGCCTCGAACTCATGGTGATCCTCCTACCTCTGCCTCCCGAGTGCTGGGATTAAAGGCGTGCGCCACCACGCCCGGCCGGGCTGTTAGTCTTGTTTCATCTGCCATCACTTTCATTTGTGTATGTTACTAAACTAGCAGGATTTTATTATGACTAAATACTCCATTGTGTACATAGACATTTTCATTAAAGTGTAATGGTTAATGTTCTTCCCTTTAACAAACACGGAATAAATGCACATGTGCAAAAGGATTCTAAGTGAAATGGACTTAGGTGAACTTCTCTAGAAAGTCTATGTAAAAATTTTTGCTGTATGAAAATAAAGTTTGTTGCTCCTTTTGAAGAGTCAAGGCACATGTTGGGGCTTTAAGGAGAAAGTGCCTTGGCATTTGCTTGGCTCAGTTACTTTGTGGATAGTAACACTGTTGGGAGATTTCAGGTACAGCTACAAAGTAATTGCTGGTTTTTCTAGAACTTGTAAACTTACTTAAAACTCTTTGTTTCTAAAAAAAAAATCTAGGAGGCTCCTTTTACACAACAGCACTGGTGGCTAGGCCCTTTCCAAGGGTAGGGTCTTGGATTCTTTTAAACAAAAATACAAGTACAGTGTCCCTGGCTTGGTGCAGGTGATAAAAGCTTAGTACTTTACTCAAGGTCTAGCTCTAGTTCTGGGCTGTCTCCTAGCCCTGCCTCTTCTGAGTATAAGCCCTGCAAGCATTGGTTTTCCTGGGCTAAGGTGCTTGGGCAGTATTCAGGTAATACTTTCGCTGGGAAGGCTGTGGCACTTGCCCTGTGGGGAAGTCTTGCGATACTGAGCAGCAGTGCCCTGGCTGGGCTGATACTCCAGGAGCAGGAGCGGAATGCTCAGTACATGGCATGCAAGTGTGTACGACTTCTTTGTTTTCAAGAATTGCTTTCTGCCAGAGGCACTTAAATGGATCTCTGTTTCTAAAGAAATAAAAAAGCTTTGTTCTCTACTTGCCTGTTTAAGAAAGTTAATTTCGCATTTTCTTATTTTCAGTATTATTTTTACGAGTATGGCTTTGATGAACTAAGGCGAAGACCGAGACACGTTTGTCCTTACGCAGTGGTGTCTTTTATTTACAAGGACGATATGCAATCTCCCAAGTTCATGTCTTCTTTGAGGTAGGTAAGCCAGGTTCAGACACACCCAGAACGACAACAGAGCTCACCTGTCTCCCCTACTTAAGCTTTGCTTGGATGCCTTAGTGTTCTTGATTACTGTTAAAAGGTCATTGTGTTGCTGGACGTGGTGGTGCACGCCTTTAATCCCAGCACTTGGGAGGTAGAGGTAGGAGGATCACCATGAGTTCAAGGCCACCCTGAGACTACATAGTGAATTTCCAGGTCAGCCTGGGCTAGAGCGAGACCCTACCTTGAAAAACCCAAAAAAAAAAAAAAAAAAAAAAAAAAAAAAAAGGTCATTGTGAAGGTCAGATCATTGATTATATAGAATCACAAACTAAATTTACTTAAATTCACTTGGCTTAGCTGTTTGTTGATATTGAAGGTTTATATAGTTGAATAAATGTCAGATTTTCTTTTTTGGTTTTTCAAGGTAAGGTCTTGCTTCAGTCCCAGGCTGGCCTGGCACTTTTTTAAAGAATGTTTTTACTTATTTGTGATACCAGTATGAATATGGGTGTGCAGGGCCACTTGCTGCTGCAAACCACTTCCAGATCCACATATCGCTTTGATGTGTGACTTTGAAAGCCACCGCCTCCTCCCAGCCCCACCTTGCTTTTGAGGCAGGAGAGCCTGACTTGGATCATCAGGCTTGCCCAGCAAGACTTCTCTCCCTTCCATCGTTTCCAGCATAGAACCTACACCATCATCACTTAGTAAACTCTTGCTGGGCTTGTCATCTGATTGTAGATTGTAAGATAAAGAGATCTTAGGACTTGTTTCTGTTATAGGTACCTTTTGAAAAAAATAAAGGAATAAAAAAACCAGACATGGGAGTAGGAAGAAACGTCAGTCATTGCTTCTAAGTAGAATTGGGTTGACTACTGTAGTGAGTGGTTTAGTTGTTCTTCCTACTTGGAGGGAGAATGTTGTTCTTGTGTCATAATCCCTCGAAATAGCATGAGCCAGGCATGGGGTGCATCTGCATGCCTCTAACTTAGTGCTCTGCAGGCCCCGGGGGTGGGGGGTTGAGTTCCAGGTTAGCCTGGACTAGAGTGAGACGTCTTCTCCAAATAAATAAAGGCCAGGGGTAGTGCGCATGCCTGTAATTCCAGCACTTGGGAAGCCATAAGTTCAATGCCACCCTTGACTGCAGAGTGAATTCCAGGTCACCCTGGGCTAGAGAGAGACCCTACCTTTGAAAAAACAAAACAGAAAGCAAAAACATCAACAAGAACACATGGTGCTTAGAGCTGGGGAGATGTCTCAGTCAGTAATGCTTGGTGTGCAAGCATGAAGACCTGAGCCATGACCCTTCTGCCTGCGTGAATGCTGGGCAGTACCAGCACGAAGGAAGAGACATTCTCTGCAGAACTAGCCAGCTCTCCGCAGAAAGTGAAGAACGATCTAGGAAGACACCCAGTGTGGGACCTGTGACTGTAACATGTGCACGTCTGCAGACACACACACCCAGTGTGGGACCTGTGACTATGACTTGTGCATACCTGCAGACGTGCGCGCACACACACACACACACACACACACACACACACACACACACACACACACACCCAGTGTGGGACCTGTGACTATGACTTGTGCATACCTGCAGACGTGCGCACACACACACACCCACACACACACCCAGTGTGGGACCTGTGACCAACTTGTGCATACCTGCAGACATGCACACACATGCACGCACACCCACGATGAAGAGATAAAAGAAAACACTGGGACTGCGGGTCTGGAGCTCTAGCTCAGTGGAGACTGCTTGCCGGCATGTGTGAGGTGATGGGCTCAGTCCCCAGCCCTGAAAAAAAGTCACTGTATCAAGGTACTAAATGTTAATTTTCATGCTGTTACAAATCAACCCATTAATATTTTTCTTTTTAAAAATTTATTTATAGATCTAACAGCTTTAATGCAGATAGAAACATAGGTAAGTTTTTTTTTTTATTTTGTAAATTGAAAGAATATGTACACATGGTAAAAGATGAGTAAGTTAAGTGCTTTGTGTATTTTTACGATGAAAATCTGCAATGTACGGAAAACCGGGTGGGTCACATTACCATGGAGCCTCAGTAACAAGCTCACCTTGAAGAAGATGCTGCTGCTTCTGAGTAGACACCAAGGTTTGTTTGAAGTTTTCTAAGGAAGGGTCTCACTCTAGCCCAGGCTGGCCTGGAACTCACAGTGATCCTCCTGCCTCTGCCTCCCGAGTGCTGGGATTAAGGTGAGCCCCGCCACACCCAGTATAGGCCAATTTTTTTTTATCATGTTAACTGAAAGCAATAAACTATAACACATTTTTCGAGTATTAAAATTGTTTTGTTGGGCTGGAGAGATGGCTCAGCGGTTAAGGCACTTGCCTCCAGTGCCTAAGGCCCTGGGTTCAATTCCCCAGGACCCACATAAGCCAGACCCACAAGGTGGTGGCCCTGGTGTGCTCTCTCTCTCTCTCTCTCTCTCTCTCTGCTTGAAAATGAATAAATAAAATATTTTAAAAAAATTGTTTTGTTGTGTTGAGTCAACTAATATTTTTACTTGTATCAAGTAACATTTGGTAGTGGAATTAACTTATTTATATTTTTATAATTCATCAGAGATGTGAATTTAGAAGAGATGAAAATTGAACACATTGGTGTTGTGTTTGTTTGTGGATCATGAACCCTGTGAATGGAGGGTAGGAGGCGCTCCCCAGGCTGCGCACTCTCCTGTGGAGGCTGCGAGCCAGCTGATGACCCTCACGGGACTGGCTGTGTGCTGAAGTTGGAGTGATTGTTTTAGGGGAAGATTCCTGAAACTAAAATCTAATTTAAATTTTCCACAATGGAGAGCATCATTTTCATGTTTGTTTCTGAATACTTTTCATTTCTACTAAGTAAATCCACTCAACTCCCTGGTCTACGAAGTAACTGAAATCCATGAACTTGTCTTTAGATAAATGTACCTACTACACCTTGTGGAAAGGACAGCTGCTAAACAGAGGCAAGCTGCTGTGTCCCATTTCTCTGAGATCAACCACCCGTGCTTTCCTGCCCATCAAGCTGTAAGTATGTCATGGAAAGGGGGGAGAAGGCGGAGACAGGTAGAGTGAGGGACCCAGGCTGCCAGTGCTGGATGACACTCAGTGCTTCCTATGCTGACTGGAAACACGAAGGAAAATAAGAGCTGACAATTGTCATGTTATTGGGTTCTTCAGTCGTTTGCCGCCCCCTTTGGGGGAAGTTTTTGAGGCAGGGTCTCACTGTAGCCCAGGCTGACCTGGAATTCACTCACAGCGATCCTCCTGCCTCCTTAGTGCTGGGATTAAAGGCGTGTGCATCATGCCTGCCCCCCCCCTTTTAAAATTAAGGTCTTAGACTGTAGCACGAGCTGGCCTTGAATTCCTCACTATTAGGATTACAAGAACACACCACTGCACCCAGCTTTTTAAAATTTTTCTCCACATTTCAATCTCACTGTTAATTCATAAGAACTTCCATGCTCACTTGTTTTTTTGAACTTTTTATTGACAGCTTCCATAATCATAGACCACAAACCACAATGATTCCTTCCCCCATACCTCCTCCCCCTCTCAGTTAGTCTCTGTTTTGTTTCAGTGTCATCATCTTTTCCGCCATTATGTGTAGGTGTTATCAGGCACTGAGAAGTCATGAATATCAAGGTCATTTCGTGTCTGGAAGTTTTGTTGTAAGCAGTCCTCCCCTTCCTTTGGCTCTTAGAGTTTTTCCTCCACCTCTTCCACAATAGACCCTGAGCCTCGGGAAGTGGGATAGGGATGTCCCAGTGCTGAATACTCCACGGTCACTTCTCAGCACTGTGGGGTCTTTTGAGTTATTCCAGGGGTCACCGCCATCTGGAAAGAGAAGCTTCTCTAGACAAGAGTCAGAGGAGCATTACTGTATGGGCATGCTCATTTAAAATAAAGTGCTTGTATGGGAGTTCAGCCAGACACCAGCAGGAGTTATTCCCTAGGGTCTCATGACCTCCCCCACCATAGGCTTCTGACCAGGTCTTCAGTACCAGGCATCCTTTCCCTCCCGTGGAGCGGCCTCCAGTCCAGTTAAGAGAGCAGCTGGTTTCCCCACAATAGACGAGCTACTATCGCCCCAGTTGGCACATTTGGCCTGACTGGCCAGTCCTAAGGCTTGCAGGGTCCACTCCTGTTCACCACTGTTGATGACTTCTCTCTTCCATAGGGCTGCCGGCAGCCATAGCTTTTTCCAGCTTTCTGTCAGCTGGTTCACAGAGAGGAGGTTTCCAGCTCCCACTTGATTTCTCAGTGACCTGCAGCTCAAGCATATGTGGTCTTCAGCATTAGGGTCTCACCATCTCATTCTGGTGGGCAACCAAGAGCCTTGACAATGGCCTGCAGTGTTTTGGGGGCCTCAGGAACTGCCCTGGCCAACAACTCACAGGAAGGTATTCCATCCCTGGCACTGTAGTTTTTCTAGTATCGATCTATGGTTATTGGCTGTGTCATTATATGAGGGAGAGCATAGGCATTTGGCTTTCTGGGTCCGAGTTTCCTCACTTAGTATGATCCTTTCCAGATACATCCATTTCCTGCAAATTTAATAATTTCATTTTTCTTTACCGCTGAATAGAACTCCATTGTATGATGAACCACATCTTCATCATCCACTCATCAGTTGAGAGACATCTAGGTTGGTTCCGTTTCCAAGCTATTGTAAACAGAACCGAAATAAACATGGGAGAGCAAGTATCTCTAAGGTAGTGACTAGAGTCGTTAGGACATATGCCAAGGAGTGGTATAGCTGGATCATATGGTAAATCTATTTTCAGCTCTCTCAGGAACCTCCACACTGCTTTTCACAATGGCTGTACCAGTTTATATTCCCACCAACAGTGTAGAAGTGTTCCTATTTTTCCTCATCCTCGCCAGCATTTATTGTCATTTGTTTTCTTGATGGTAGTCGTTCTGACAGAGTAGTTGTAATTTGCATTTCCCTGATTACTAGGGAGGTAGAACATGTTCTTAGATGTTTATAGCCCATTTGTATTTCTTCTTCTGAGAACTCTATTCAGTTCCTTTGCCTACTTTTTGATTGGGTTGTTTGGTGGTTTTTTTCCCTTTGGTGTGTGTGCATCTGGCTTTATGAGGGTACTGAGCAATTGAACTTGGGTCCTTCTGCTTGGTAGGCAAATGCCTTAACCACTAAGCCATCTCTCTGGCCTCCTTGATTTCTTATTATTTAGTTTTTTGAGTTCTTGGTAGATCCTGGATATCATTCCTCTGTCAGATGTATAGATTTGTAAATCTGGCAAAGATTTTTCTCCCATTGGGGAGGTTGCCTCTTTGCTCTGTTTACAGTGTTTTTTTGCTGTTCAAAAGCTTTTTAATTATATTAGTTCTCAATTGTTGATTAGTGGTTTTATTTCCTGAGAAACTGGGGTTGTGTTCAGAAAGTCCTTGCCTAGGCCAATATGTTGAAGTGTTACCCCTACTTTTTCCTCTAGCAGTTTCAGACTTTCAGGTCTGATATTAAGGTCTTTGATCCATTTGGACTTGATTCATATGTGTGGAGAGAGATAAGGATCTATATTCATCTTTCTACATATAGATATCCAGTTTTCCCAGCACCATTTGTTAAAGAGGCTTTTTTTTTTCTCCAGTGAATCTTTTTTTTTTTTTTTAAAGGTAGGGCCTTGTTCTAGCTCAGGCTGACCTGGAATTTACTATGTAGTCTCAGGCTGGCCTTGAACTCAAAACTCAACAGCGATCCTCCTACCTTTGCCTCTCAAGTGCTGGGACTCAAGGCAGGGACCACCACACCTGGCCCTGACTTTTGTTTCTAGATTAATTTTTGTCTCTCCTCAACCTTTAGTGAATGTACAAGCTGGGATTAGAGGCATGTGCCACCATATCCAGCCTCCAGTGAATATTTCTGTCCTTTTTGTCAAAACTCTGATGACTATAACTGTCTGGGTTTGCATTGAGGTCCTTTGACCTACGTGTCTGCTTTTGTGCCTTTTAATCCAGTCTGTAAGTCTGTGTCTTTTTGTCAGAGTGTTGAGGCCGTTGATGTTGAGTTATTGAAAGGTGTGTGTTTATTCTTGCCATTTCTTGCCTTTGTAGTTTTCCCTTTACTCTATTGTATTACCTGTTGTTTGAATAAGGTTTATTTTTTCTGTTTTCTCATGTATGTGTTTTTCTTTCTCTTCAATCTGAAGGATATCTTTAAGTATTTTCTTTTTTTATTTTTTATTTTTATTTATTCATTTTCAAGCAGAGAGAGAGAGAGAGAGAGAGAGAGAGAGAGAGAGAGAGAGAGAGAGAGCGCACCAGGGCTACCTTGTGGGCCTGGCTTATGTGGGTCCTGGGGAATTGAACCCAGGGCCTTAGGCACTGGAAGCAAGTGCCTTAACCTGCCGAGCCATCTCTCCAGCCCCACCTTTAAGTATTTTCTGTAGAACTGGCTTTGTAGAAATCAATTCCTTTATCCTGTCTTTGTTGTGGAAAGTCCTTATTTCTTCTTCAATTGCAGTGGAGAGCTTGGCCAGATAAAGTAATCTTGGTTGACAGTTTTTAGAACTTGGAATACATCCCCCCAAGCCCTTCTGGCTTTTAAGGTTTTTGCCAAGGAGTCTGCTGTTACTCTAATGGGCTTGCCTTTATAAGTTACCTGCTGCTTCTCTCTTACTGCCTTCAAAATAGTTTCTTTGCTCTGCACATTCAGTAGTTTAATTGTACTATGGTGTGGAGAGGTTCTTCCCTGGTTTTGTCTGTTTGGTGTTCTGAATGCTTCCTGTATCTGCATTGGTACCACTTTCCCTATGTGGGAGAAATTCTCTTCTGTGAGTTTGTTGAAAATATCTACCATGCCCTGAGAGTGAAATTGTTCTCCTTCATCTATACCCTGAGTTCTTGTCCTGAATGTCTTGAAATTCCCATTCACACCTTCCTATTAGTCTGTCCTTCTCTTTGTTGGACTGTTTTAGATCTGCCACCTTCCTGGGCCAGAGTGAGACCCCACCTCAAAAAACAACAACAACAAAAAAAAAATAGATCTGCTACCTTGTCTTCCAGTTTAGATATTCTGTCCTCTCCTTGGTCCATTCTACTGGGGAGACTTTCTACAGAGTTTTGCATTTCACTCTTTTTCATGTCTAGCAGTTCTGATTGGAATTTCTTTATTATTTCTACTTACTTCCTCATATCTTGTATCAACCTCCTTATTTCCTTAAGTTGGTTTCCTATGTTCTTCTGGAGTTTTTTTTTTTTGATTCCTTTGATTTCTTCTTAGATTTTGTTGAGCACAGTTAACATCATTTTTTTAAATTATTGTCAGGCATTTCATCTAACTCAGTCTCGCTGAAGGTCATTTCTGATGGATTTAGAGTTATGGTAGGATTACATTATCTTGAATTTTTGTGTTTTTTTATATTAAAATGTAGAGATTTTTGCATCTTAAATCAATTCAATGCTTGGGTTTCCTAATTATCTGCTGTATTCTTTGATGTGTGGATCAACAGTTATATATCTTCAAGGTGTGAGTCTAATGTGTCAGGTGTGACTCTTCCATTACTCCCAGAGTCACCACAGAAGTGACCCAGGAGCTGTAGCTGCCTACTTTGTAGATATTCTAGTAGGCTAGTTGGAGCACAATGTAGGTCTAATATGCTAATGGGTAATATACCCACATAAACCAACCTGCACAGTGTATTTATGCAAGAGCGGGGATTAAACAGGTAGTCTAAACAAAGCCAAGGAACTTAAGGGTGTGTGTGGACTCCCACCCTTCATCCTTCCTACTGGGAAGCTGGACTAACTGCCTTATGAGTTCCAGGTCAGCCTGGGACTGAGTGAGACCCCGCCCCCAAGAAGGACAGGAGAGGAAGACAAGAGGGACCCGTAAATGTCAAAATATCAAATGGGACAAATTCCCTTTTAAGACCCAGCTTATTTAAAGCTCTGGACGGCCTGTTCCCTCTAGGTGTGGCTCTGCTCTCACTCAAGCTGAGCCTCTCTTCCTGTCAGGCTGTGGGCTGCCTCGGTCCCCAATCTGCAGTGCTGGAGGCTGGTTGCTCCCTTGCTCCCTGGGCTCCTCGGCTGGCCACAGGCATGTTTCCTTTGTGAGCGAGAGTTCTTGCCTCGTGTGCTGCTCCGAGCATTGGCTACCTCCACTGGGGTGGTGTGTGCCAGAAAAGCCCCCAGTCTCTTCTGACTCTGCTCATGTCAGCGCCCTTTGTAGCATGTCTACACCGTCCCCATCTTAACTGGAAGGAAGTCTCACTTGTTTCTAAAAAGATTGGTTTAGGGTGGGGGACACGCTCAGCAGGTAGGGGTGCTTGTTATTCAAGTGTAGTGCTGGAGTCTGTACCCAGGACACGGGCAGACTGGGAGAAGCTCTGGAGCTCACTGGTGCCATTCTCATGGAAAACCTGGCATCTCCATTTTCATTGAGACATTCAGTCTCCAGGAAATCAAGCAACAACAGAAAAAGAGTGATGAAGGGGCCGGGTGTGGTGGCACATGGCTTTAGTCCCTGCACTCAGGAGGCAGATCTATGTGAGTTTGAGGCCAGCCTAAGACTACATAATGAATGTATATAACTCAGCCGGGCTAGAGCAGACCCTACCTCAAAAAAACCCAAAACAACAAAAAGCAGTTAACCAGATCTTTGTTAGAAAGATCTTTGATGTGGTAAGTTAAAATATGTACACTGTTTCCAACTGTTGCAATCTATACTGGAGTTGAAAGTTCTAAACTGATGCTTTGATATCATCAGAGAAAACTGTACAGGTTTAAAGATTGAGTTTGTTAGTTTGTCCTGGGAGTCTGGACACCTTGGTCAGTAGTAGCATGCTTGGTTTAGTGTCCAGAAGTCCCTTGGGCACTGAAAATAAATGAATGAATAAATAGATGCTAAATGAGCTCATACTTGAATGTCTTCAACAAAATGATTACTTTTTGCTTTTTATGGTTAGTAAAATTGCCGTGTCAGATTAGCTTCTGACTTAAGGATGTAAGGCTGGCAGTATTAGCAGTTACCTGTGTGTAGACCTGAACTTTGTGTACTAGGTCCTTTGAGATATTAATGAACCTACCCTCTATTTTCTGTCAAGTATAAGTTGCATTACACTGTTAGAACTAAAAATACAGGTATGACAAACGTGCTTTTTTAAATTGTCTTTCAGTCCTGAGAAGTTAGATGTTGAAACAGTTATGAGTATTGATCATTTGAAACAGAAAATTCCCCCAGCATTGTTTTATAAAGACACATACTTGGGTCCAAGTGAAGGTAAAGTAACTTAATTTCACTAAAATATGTAAGGAGCAGACTTGATTTGATGTTGACGGTGGGTTTTTCTCTCTCATTTCAGTTTTGAAGAATGGGATGTATTGCAGCCTTTATGAAGTCGTAGAACAAACAAGAATCGGAAGTAACATGGAGAGTTTACTGCAAAAGCTGGAGAGGGAGAAACTTGTGAGTGAACGACTTTAAAATATTCCTACTGTCCCTTGAAAATAGCACATATCAGTAAGTAGTCATATTACTATTTCAGCTGAGTTTTGCCTGTGGCCATCTCCCAAGGTCTCTCTTTGGCTCTCTAATTCACTGGGCAGTTTGTACTCTGACTGCTACCCACTCACTCTGGAGAGCCAGCTCGCAGTGATCCTCCTGCCTCTGCCTCCCCGGTGCACCAGCACAGTCGGACACTCAGACTGTTTTTCCTGTACAGACCTTGCTTCTGCATTCCTACTGCTGTGTGGCCTCGAGGGGAACTTCGCGTCTGAGCTCAGTAAATCCCATGGGCTTCTGAAGCCAGGGTGCTGCTTGTCTTTCTCGGCCAATCTCTGGTTCACCAGATGGGTCACAGGAAAAAGGCTCTCCAAGTATCCCATTCCGGCAGCATGTTTCATTAAAGGTTATCTTGAACTCTGCTTGCAGAGGCAGCATTTTAAAGCATGTCTTATAGTCAACATCCACCATACATGGCTATTAATGTCTTTTAAACTGACGAGGAACTGATTGCAAGCTTTATATTTTACATCATGGCAGAAAAATTAGCAAGTTCATTTTACAGTTAATTAGGTGAATTATTTCAGTATCATTCTCTGAATATAATGTGAAGACAAGTTTTCAAGCCGATGCCTTTAACTGCTGGGCCATCTCCTCAACTCGAAAACAAGTTTTGTTTTTAATTTTTTTAAAAAAATATTTTATTTATTTATTTATTTACTTGGGAGGGAGGAAGGTAGGGAATAGGCACTCCAGAGCCTCCAGCCACTGTGTTGCATTAAGAGAGTCAGGGATCCCTGGCCCCCTGTGAGCAAGCCTGTCTCTCTGGCCAGCAGGAGACGGGCTTCCTCAGGGAAAGGTGAATGCGGGCAGCTGGACAATCACACGCAGCTGAGAGATAGGTCAAGGCAAATCTCAAACTTTTATTCCAACATTCATCCTTATATACAATCCAAGGCTGCATGGTAGCCTTATCTCTTTCACAAGGAGACTCAACAAGCAGGACCGCAGCAGCTAGGAAACTCAGCAGGCAGGAGCAAAACTTATTAGCATAAACTAACAGGATTAGGGCTGTCAGCCATCCCCCCTGTCTCCTGGGGGCACAGGTGTGCTAGGATCAAAAGGCATCAGTTACCATACTCAGGCTCCGACCAAAAGGTGTAAAGCCACCTCCCCAGGCTGTATATTATGTTCTAAAACTTAGCTCACAGAGATACTCAGCCAGGCTGGGACCCAACACACTGTAAATGAACTCCAGACACATGTGCCACCTTGTGCATCTGGCTTTATGTGGGCACTGGGGAGTTGATCTCAGGTCCTTCTTTGCAGGCAAAGGCCTTTTAACTGCTAAGCCACCTCTCCAGCCCTGCAAACAAGTTTTCACTTGGTTGGATCTTGTTAATCAGCACTTAGTGTGGTGCTTTTCGTTTTCCTTGCTAAAGAGAAAGAGATTTTAGACTAATGCAGCAGTGTTTTATCCTGGAAGGATGAATGTAATTTTTCTAGTAATTCGTAGGAAGTGCTCTCCCTAGCCGTGAAGAGGAGTATAAAGAACGTATGCTGTCTCTTCCCAACTGCAGGTTCTTGTTAAGCCTTTGCAAGACCGAGGATACCTTTTTCTTCTCTCTCCTTATCAGATGATGTCTCCATATGGTAAGTAGTCTGTCTTTTAATTGTTAAAATTAAAAACATAGCTAAAACATCTTGTTAATGAAGTTGGCTTCTGTTTTCTAGAACACCAGACTGTCAAGTCTCGAATGCTACAGGCTTTGTTTCTGTTTCAAGAACCGAGATGCCTAGTTACTTGTAAGTTCTTTGCATATTGACGTGTAATTGTTAATAAATACCAATGTTTTCATTGAGAAATTTCATACAGCTTACATTTGGAAAATACTGGAGTTACACAGAGGCATTAGCAATATAAAACATGTATTACTTAAATTTCTTTCTTTTTTTTTTTTTTTTTTGCTGTCTTCGAGAAAGTGTCTCACAATGTGTCCTTGGCTGACCTGGAACTTGCTGTAGAGCAGGCTGGCTTCTAACTTTGTGGTGATCCTCTTGCCTGTGCCCCTCAGGTGCTGGGATTTATGGATGAATACCAACATGCCTAGCTTTGCTTTTTTTCTTAACTATGAAAATTGCGGCTTTTCCCCAGTGCCTTCATTAGTACAGCTTCGTTTAGTTGTTCCACGGGTAGTTTTTACCGGTGTTTTTCTTCATTGGCTCGTTTCTTGTGTTCAGATTTTAGTGACCTCAGAGCCTCCTGTGTAAATCTCAGGCCTTCCAAGCTAATGAATGTTGCCTTTACAGTAAATGTGATACACATTAAGGAAAAACTTCCAGTAATTGACTTGCTGTTGGATTACGTGTGAGTTTCTCAGTGGTATGTTGGCATGTTTGCTTCTGGAGAAAACTGTTCTTAGGTGTTACAGTAGCTACTTGGTGAGGAAAGGAGACAGGACCGGTACTGCTTCTCGCTTATTTTCTCCTTCTCCACTGTGTGTGGAAGGGAGGGAGCACCTGTGGGCGGCCAGGGAAGGCTTTCTTCACAAGTGCGCCCTGTGCCTCGATCGAGTGTGCCTTGTGTACCCGCCACAGACACACTCACTCCTGTCTAAGTGCTGTCCAGTTCCTAGCTGCACGTTGGGTCTGGGCTTGCCCGGTCTCTTCATTGCTGATGGCCCTGCTGTTCTGTCTGTCTGTCTGCCTGCAGCGCACAGAGGCTCAGCCATGGCGGCGGCACCCCAGGAGAGGCAGGACGGCATGCCGGACATGATAAAGATCGCTCAGTTCTTACAGTTCTCCCTGATTCAGTGTCGGAAGGAATTCAAAAGTATAAACACTGTAAATTTCCATTCTGCTATGGAAAAGTATGTAAGTGAATTTTTTAAGCGAGGTTTTGGTTCAGGGAAACGAGAGTTCTTCATGTTTTCCTATGATTCACGATTAGATGATAAAAAGTTCTTGTACTCAGCGCCGAGAAATAAGTCCCACATTGATGACTGTTTGCACACCTACATTTTCCGGCCCGACGTGTATCAGCTGCTTGTCTCTCAATTAGAAGACTTATTTGAAGAAAACCGAAGGCGACTCCAGTTCAGTCCACTTCCAGACTATGACGGTCAGGAAGACGAGGCGAGTGGGGCGAAGACGAAATGTGGGCGGCGGAACAGTGTGCGAGGTGACGTCATCCAGCCTGAGACACAGAAGTCCTGTCATTCTTTGGATTATGATGAAGACAGAGTCAAGGAATTGATTGATTTAATTCAGTGTAAGAAAAAGCATGTGAGTGAGGACCCGGACACCGAAGACATGAGGAGCAAAACTCCTTCCAAGAGGAAGCTTGAAGATGTCCCTGACAATGCGAGAAAGTTCGCCAAGACCAGTAGTGTTTCTGAAATTTACCACCTGTATGAAGGTAAAACAGTGACAGCCCAATAGAGAGCATTAGTTCTGTTCCTTCCTATTACAACACCATTAGAAAGTTTGAATTTTTAATTTAATTTTGTTTTTTGATAGTGTCTCACTCTAGCCCAGACTGATCTGGAATTCACTATCTCAGGGTGGCCTTGAACTCATGGTGATCCTCCTACCTCTGCCTCCCAAGTGCTGGGATTAAAGGCGTGCGCCACCACGCCCAGCTCAAAAGTTTGAATTTTTAATTTAATTTTGTTTTTTGATAGTGTCTCACTCTAGCCCAGACTGATCTGGAATTCACTATGTAGTCTCAGGCTGGTCTCGAACTCACAGAGTCCGCCTACCTTTGCCTCTTCCCGGGTGCTGGAACTAAAGGTGTGCACCACTATGCCCAGCTGATTTTTAGTTTTGGATCTTTTTTTGTTTGTTTGTCTTTGTTTTTTTCGAGGTAGGGTCTCTCTCTAGTCTAGGCTGACCTGGAATTCACTATGTAGTCTCAGGGTGGCCTTGAACTCATGGTGATCCTCCTGCCTCTGCCTCCCAAGTGCTGGGATTAAAGGCATGCGCCACCATACCCGGCCTTGTTTTGGATCTTTAAATCTTTTTTTAACTGAAAAATTTCCAGTGTGTACATAGTATCTTTTGATCATAATCCTTCCCATCACTCTCCTCTCCCTCCCACCAGCCCTTTTCTGTTTGAATGTCATCATCCATGGTCACATGTGGATGGGACCAATTTTGTATAGGTAATGACAGTGCAAGCTTGTGTCTATAATCTCCCTAGCCTTCTGGAACATCATTTTCACTTAAAAAATTATTTAATTTATTTATGAGAGGGAGGGATGGAGGGAGGGAGGGGGAGAGAGAGAGAGAGAGAGAGAGAGAGAGAGAGAGAGAGAGAGAGAGAGAGAGAATGGGCACACCAGGGCCTCCAGCTGCTGCGTTGGAACTCCAGATACATGCGCCACTTTGTGTGGGTGCTGGGGAATCAAACCCAGGTCCTACGCTTTGCAGGCAAGTGCCTTAACCACTGAGCATCCCTCCAGCCTGGGTATTTGATTTTTAAATACTTATCCTGGCTGCAGTTGTGTCCTGCTCCTCTTGCTCTTCCTTCGTAAAGTTGTTTTGGAGACAAGATCTCATGTTGCCCAGGCTGTCTTTGAACTCCTTACCTAGTTGAGTGTGCTGTCTTAAGCTGGAATAGATGGCTCTTCTTTCTTTCCTCAGAGTCTCCACAGCCAGTCGCCTTACTGGGGCGCGAGCCTGACTTGAGATTGCAGCAGCAGGATGCCTGCAGTCCTGCCATTGCTGACAGGCACAAGGTTTACCATTGGCTCTCCAAGACCCTCGCAAATGCTCGCCACTCAGACGCAGCCTTGACGGACACGGTCAACAAAGCCTTGGGGCTGAGCACTGACAGTGCCTGTGAGGAGCTAAGGCCAGAACACCCATGTGAGCATGAGCAGGCGCTTGGTGCCAGTGCCCGGAGCCCACTGCTAGAGGCTGATGTAGCTTCTTTGAAGTACCCTTCTGCTCTCGCTGCCAGTCAACTAGGCGCTGACCATAAGCTTCACTTGAAAGAAGTAAGCCAAGTCTTTTTGGGGGGGGAACTGGGAGGCTTGAGGTAGGGTTTCACTCTAGGCCAGGATCCTGAAATTTGCTATATAGTCTCAGGCTGGCCCTGTAAGGTGATCCTCCTGCCTCTGCCTCCTGAGTGCCACCATGCCCACCTACCCTTGCCTTTTTTTATCTTTATTTGCTTTTGTTAGTGTGCTTCAAGGAGCATATTTTTTCTCTCTCTTTCTAAAAGAACTAAGAGAAAAGAGAAGGCTGAGAGAGAGAGTTCAGTTGGTAAAGTACTTGCCTTGGAAGTCACCCATTTCAGTAGTAACTATGGCCACGTACACATTACAGTAGCAGCTGAAAATTCCTGGAAACTTTACCAGTCACCAAGTTCTTTGAAGGAACAAAGCATTGGTTCATTAGTTTTTTATTCATTTGCAAAACAAGACAGAATGGACACCCGGGGCCTCCAGCCACTGTAAATGAACTCCAGATGCATGGGCCACTGCATGCGTCTGGCTTTATGTGGGCACTGGGGAATGGAACCTGGGCCATCAGGCTTTACAAGCAAGTGCCTTTCACCACGGAGCCATCTCACCAGCTCTTATTAGTGTGTTCTGAGACAGGGTCTTGATAGGGTACCTCTGGCTGGCCTGGAACTCATTATGTAAACCTGGCTGGCCTTGAACTTGTGGTAATCCTTCTGCCTCTGCCTTGTGAGTGTTTGGGTTACAGAAGTGCACTACCACATGTAGACTTGGCAAATTATGTTTAAATTTTGAAGTTAAGAGTCTTAGAACTTTAAGCCATGTGTGCTAGCACTTGGGAGGCCTCTGAGGTAGGGGGATTGCTAAGAGTTTGAAGCCAGCTTGGATAGCAGAGTGAGCTCCAGGTTAGCCTACAGTGAGACCCTATCTCAAAAACAAAACCCCCCAGCAAAACAAAGAATTTTAACTTTAGGGCTGGGGAAATGGCTCAGCAGTTAAAACACTTGCTACTGAAGAATGAGGGCCTCTGGCTAGAAACCACTGAGTTAACGCCTCAGAACTCACTTTAAAAAACTGGGCTTAGCTCCACACACTAACCCCAGTGAGGGTGAGGGTTGGTCATTATGGAGAATTGCCGGGACTCAAGGATGGATATCAGCTCTAGGAAAGGGCCTCCCGGTCTGTCGCAATACGTGATGCATGGTAAGAGGACCCTGTCTCTCCTCTGGCCTCTGTGGGCATACACACGGGGCACATGTCTGCACACGCATGTAGACTTCACAAACCACACAGAGCCATGCAAAAAAATGAATAGTACAACTTGACCATGCTTGTATCTCTCATTTGTAATATTGAGACTGAAGTTTGTGAAGAAATGCTTATTTATAATTTTTATATATATTTTTTTCAAGGCGGGGTCTCACTCCAGCCCAGGCTGACCTGGAATTCACTCTCTAGTTCCAGGCTGTCCTCAAACTCACAGTGATCCTCCTGCCTCTGCCTCCTGAGCGCAGGGATTAAAGGCGTGCGCCACCATGCCTGGCTGAAATACTTATTTTTGACATTAAAATTAGAAGGAAAGTTGCTGAATGTATGTACTTTTAATTTTAGGATCCAAATGTAATTAATGTCAATCATTTCGAAGAGTGCAGTTTATGTCCTACTGTTCCCATTGAACACGGATTCCATAGACACCAGCCTAAATCCAATGATGATGAAGAGACAGAAATACATTGGAAGTTGATTCCAATTACAGGTAAGAGCAAGTATACTAGGTCTTTTGCTTTCTTTTTCCTAGAGGATGTCCTCTTTTCTTTTTTTTTTTTTTAATAAATATTTTATTTATTCATTTTCAATCAGATATATATATAGAGAGAGAGAGAGCGCACACCAGGGCCACCACCTTGTGGGTCCGGCATATGTGGGTCCTGGGGAATTGAACCCGGGTTCTTAGGCACTGGAGGCAAGTGCCTTAACCGCTGAGCCATCTCTCCAGCCCTGTCCTCTTTTCTTGATCTCACTCTCGGGTGACTCTGGGAGCTTCCACTCTTTCTCCCCGAGGGTCATCTGGGTCAGCATCTGCAAGTCTCTGCAAAGACCATTGATAACAGAGACATAGTGGGACTCAGTTACTCGTCCTGTGGAATTAGTGAGCATCCTGTCTATGCATGAAAATGTTAGGCATCCAGTCCTTCACCACTTCAACAAGCTGTCACCTGGCAGGAGGCTATTAAGGCTCATCTTGAAGATGAAAGCTAACCTTCTAATGTTGTCTCAGAGAAATGAGATCAGCTTAGAGAATGTCCTCAAATGATTAAATAAACATATCCCATGAAAGTTTATTGAATCACCGAATGGCAGTTGTTGCGAGATTATCACGAGTGTTCTTATTTCTCGTGCACATACTATGTGCTCTTAGTATTCCAAGTTCTTCAACTCTCCATTAGCTGAATAGGCTTGGAGCTCTTTCCAGAGCACATCTTGTCCATTCCTAGGTCTTTATTTAAACCTTGTCAAGAAAAAGGAGGGATTTTTTTTTTAAACTAGGTTAGCTTGTGACCTAGAGTCCAAGACCTTTCAGGAGTCTGAGAAGAATTTCTAAACTGTGTTATGTTCCCATGGACTTGACCCTGTTCTCTCCTTCACGCCTGTCCTAGAGAGGGCACAGGAGATGGTACCCTTTTTTTTTCCCTCTGTTTTTGGTTTTTTGAGGTAGGGTCTCACTCTAGCCCAGGCTGACCTGGAATTCACTCTGTAGTCTCGGGGTGACCTCGAACTCACAGCAATCCTCCTACCTCTGCCTCCCAGAGAGCTGGGATTAAAGGCATTCGCCACCATGCCCAGCTTGGGACTGGAACTCTTCCTTGAGTTGGAGACATGGCTGTGTGGGATTTCTGAGTAGATGATTGTTCTGATCTTTAGTGTGAAGCCCCTTCGTGATTGGTGTTATCTAGGTGCTGATACTCCACCAGATGACTGGACGGGACTTCCCATTTCAGGAAGACTCAGGCCAAAGAAGGGACAGTCAGTCTATTGTGTTAGTGCTGTGGTTGTCTGAAAAGTGACTGACTAACAGGTCTCTAATCCCAGGCTGCTCTCGCCCAGGAGGGAACACAAAAAGCCCAGAAGACCAGCATGGGAAGCGGGGTGACAGGCACACACCAGGTGAGAAGCCCCCTGTGCTTCTGCTTACACAGCTGGCTGCTTGCATGGCAGGGTCTGCGTCAGTAGGGCGTAGGCTTCATCAAGTACTCATAATTCAGACGGTGTTTTCACGGGTGTCATTGACAGTTCATGTGTGAAGCTCTAGCTGCTAGGGTGATCTCAGAAAACAAGAATGTTGCCCTCACAAAAAAAGTTTTCTTCAACTTAAAATTTTTTTAAAAAATATTTATTTATAAGAGAGAAAGAATGGGTGTGCCAAGGCCTCCAGCACTGCAAACAAACTCCAGATGCATGTGCCACTTTGTGCATCTGGCTTTACGTGGGTACTGGGGAATCGAACCCAGTTCCTTAGGTTCTGCAGGCAATGCCTTAACCACTGAGCTACCTCAAGCCCAAAGCTAACTTTTTATTTGTATTATTTGAGAAAGTGAAACAGAGGAAGAAACAAGAGAGAGTGGGTGTTACAAGGCCTCAGACATCGCAAAGAAACTCCTTGTGTGTTTGGCATTATATGAGTACTGGCGAATTGAACTCAGGTCCTTCTGCTTTACAGGCAAGCACCTTAACCAATGAGCCATCTCTCCAGCCCCAAAGCTTAACTTTTGAAGATAGTTGAAAATAAATTAAGACTTTTTGCCATGGCTCAGGGAACGTTGTAGAAGAGGGGGCAGAAAGATTGCACGAGCCACAGAGTGAGTAGGAATGTCCTGAAGCACGGTAGTTCTCCCCCTCCCCGACCACACAGGGACTGGCTGAGGCCTTCATGCCCCGCAGTGACTACCATAACTCCATTGAGGAGGATCCCAGGGAAACTGACTATAGAAACACAGCTGGCGTTGACTACTAGTTGTGGGTGCCATCCACACTCAGTCAGATTCTGTTCCTGTGTGGATTGCGGGCGTTGTCTGCTTTTTTACTGTTTCTGCTTGTTAAGGCTTGCTCTTTGAGAAATCTTGTGTTGCTTTTGTTTCGTAAGGCAGGCTGGGTGACTTTCTTAGTGCTCTTAGAAACTTGAGGCTTTTGGTTTTTTCATTTAGAAGGAATGCTAAGTGATTTGCTTAGTAGATCTTTATTTAGTGTAAGATCCTTTCCCTTAGAAATTAAACCCTTTTTATAGTTTTATTTACAAAAATCTTTGTCTTCTCCTAGGAAAGGTCATTTATAAAAAATTTTTGAAGGCAGATATAGAACATAAAAATACAAATTTTTAAAAAAACTTTTTATTAATAACTTCCATAATGTACAGCTTCAAGAAGTTTCACTTACGTGTATCTACTTGATGTGACCACCACCCAAACGAAGGTTGAAACATCTGCAGCACCCAGATGTTCCTTTCCATCGTCCCATCAACAGCAGGCAGCTGCTAGTGACCACAGACCTAGTGTTTCCTCGTGAGCCACAGAGTCCTGAGTCAGCCTGGTGCAGGCTTTCAGTGGAGCAGGAGCCCTGCTTGTGCTGGCCAGCTCCTCTCTGGAGGTGCTTTCATGCGGTGACTGGTGTCGTTGTTCCCGTATCACTGAAAGACTGGCAGTAACCGCATGCCTGTGCATCATGGATATTAACCTGAGTCTAAGTCACTGATGTTTTATTGGCAGTTTTCATACATGAAGATGATGGAATTGATCATAATCCCCCTCGCCCTTCATTGAACTCAGGCTTTCCAACAAGACTCTTTTCTATTTTGAAAATATATAATTTATTTATTTGTTTGGTTGGTTGGTTGGTTTTCGAGGTAGGGTCCAGGCTGACCTAGAATTCACTATTTAGTCTCTGGATGGCCTTGAACTCATGGCTCATGGTGATTCTTCAGCTTTTGCTTCCTGAGTGCTGGGATTAAAGGCTTGAGCCATCACTCCTAGCTGATTTTTATTTATTTATTTTTTTTTTTATTTTTTATTTTATTTTATTTTATTTTATTTTTTTTTAATAATTTATTGTCCATAATGAGTTACAACATTTAGTGGGCAAACAATGAGTTGTTATCCCCAATTCCCCGCTGCCCTCCCCTCCCCCCTCCACTGGATAACCTCCTCCATGGGTCGTCTGGATCAGGCCTTGTGACAGGGGACCATGGATAGCCTAGTATTCAGCCAGGTTCTCCTGGCCATGCCTCTG
>PVHP010026236.1:0-24816 GCA_004024765.1 Zapus hudsonius
GATGGAGGATAACACTGGGAAGAACAAGGATACATCAATACACTAAGAAGAGAGAGCCAACTGTCTACCAGGAGATGGGTCACCTTCACCTCATCTGCCCAGACCCAGAAGTAATTACAAGGGAGTGGTGACACACATACTGATCTCATGGCTAGTCTGAAAACCAGTTCCAAGGAAACATTGACAGACACTGTGGTCACTCAAACCTCATAAAAACAGAGATGCAGAGTCTAGAGAGAAAGCAACACTAAGTCAGATCCCTATCTTGCCCGCCTGTGCTCAAGAAGCATTGCAGAAGAGAAGGCAGAAAGACAGTACGAGCCACAGGGTAGGAAATATCCTGAGACACTGTGTCTCCTCCTCTCTGCAGAGACTGACTGGGACTTCTTGGCCCCTATGATGATCAACAATAACCCCACTAAAGAAGACCATCAGCAGAATTAGGGCAGAAGAGAAGGGGGTCTATATGTGTAGCCTTTTAAAGAAAGTCAATAAATAAAAAAAGAAAACAAACAAAAACTGTTTTTTGCTGGAGGCAAGGGAACATTAGAACTAGATGTTTCCCCCTCTTCCTCTTGCTCTCCCTCCTGCTGTTCAGATGTGTTCTGGCTTCTGAACTTGCCCAGACATCTGCCTGTTTTTTCCTGTTGGAAACAGCACTTACTGGCTTCTTATGTTCCACTGGAGCGGAGGAGCATGGGTTACAGAAGTTACACATAGTTAATTAAGAGAGATTTTGATGGGTGTGTTTTCCTTCTTATAGAAGGCGCACATCAGCCAGGGTCCAGGTGAAACCACAGAGGAATTTCCAAGTTAACTATGAGCAGAAATCCACTAGTTGCTGAGAGCTTAACACTAAAGCACATTTATAACACAACACAAAGTGATGAATATATTTTTATTTCTTGGTTTTCTATATGCAAGTTTCTAAGAGTAATGCAAATTGCTTTTGCATACAGAAAAGACTCAATTTTCATTTGACAAACACACGTATATAAAATTGATAGACATGAAAGCAGTCCTTTCTCAATTCATAGAAATGTTCAATTACCAAGAAATGGAAATAAGCTTCCTTCAACTATACTGGAATCCTATATATCCTTCTCTCTCCTGTACCTCATCGTGGCAGAAAACAGAAAAATTAACAACCGGATAAGGAATTTATCAGTGAGAAAATTATGATGTGGCAGAAGCCAAGGAATAAATCATGTTATGGTTTTAATGGTTAATTTTTTTTCTAAACATGGTTCTTGATAAATAGCTGCCTTCTTCTAAATAACCCTCAATATCCACTTTTACATTTACAATATCATGAAGAAGTATAGGCTTTGGGCACAAAATTATTCCAATAAAATCTTATAAGGCCATTACTAACAAATTTCACACTATAATATAATCCTTAGAATCCTTGGCGAATTATAAAAATGTGATACATTCAACATTTCTCCTAGGTTTTTCCCCCCTTAAAGTAAACTTTGGACCCACTATAAAAATAAAATGTAAATTTTCTAATTTCTTATGAATCAAAAAAATTGTTTTTATTAATATATAAGCATATTTTCACTCAAAATCTAGAGGTATCTTTAAAGTTTGACATACATCTGTCTCACACACATATACATATATAAAATTTCCCTCTATATAATTTTGAAGAAGTAAATAGTGAGATATCACTGTAATTTAAAAGGACCTTTACTGTCACATAAGCCAGTTGGCACTAATCAAACTATACAGAATAGTTGAAGTAGTTTTCTTGGACAAATATTTTGAAAAGTCCTCTTCCATTTTTACTAGTGAATATTTGATGGCAAAAACATTTTCCCAATTTAAGAATAGAAGTTTTACAGCATCCTTTCCTTCCTGAGATAATACTCTTCCAACAAAGTCACCTGTCACTTCATGTTATTGAGTGTGAAAAGCCACAGAAACTTATGGCCTCAGAGGAGTGTATGAAAGGGACAAGGAGTTTATAATGCTGATTTTTTCCTTATCAGTTTCTTGTTTGTTTTAACAAAACTATAAAACAATAATAATTTCTTATGAAATTACTCTCAAGTACTGCAACAACTCTGTAGTAATAGAAAGCCTTAAAATGGTGAGAAAAATGTGTGAAGTCGGTCATCTTCTATCTTAAATATCAGGCAAAAATGAAGACCCATACATTCTGCTGAAGAATGCACAACATGTGAAGGAAAGCCATTTCATTTGCCAACCCACAAATGCTTTGTATTTCTGGTTGTACCTAAAAAGGAATCAAAGAAATTGGCTTATAAAGATTGATTCAATGTTTTCTACCTTTTTATGCATGGGACTCCAGGTTTGACTTTGCAGGCAAGAAATAAGTTAACAAGAATTCACACAACTGTTAAGAGGTATATTTTATCATAAAATCTTAAAATTAATAGTAAAAATGAGACAGGGATGACTAACCCTGATTCATATGTTTATTAGAGAAATGTATACTTGCTGGACACTGCTAAATTGTAAAATCTTCCTATTTAATCCTGAAAAACTGTATATTGACAGCCAGTAGCTGGTCCAAAGAATGCAGAGATTAAATACAGACTAAAGTTTCATCTGGGTCTACTGACTCTGAAGTCCACACTCGTTGCCAAACTGTTCAACTCATACATCATGGTAGATGCTGAAGGGCCTTCTTCCCCTACTTATCTCCTCTATACATGACTCAGTGTTTTCTTTGTTATAATAACATATTTTCAGGACACCAGAACAACTTTAAAAAATAATTTGGGAAATTCAGCCACCAGAGCACAGGGTGTCTGCAGGTGGAGAATGTATTCTTCACTTCCCAGATACAGCTTCTGAACAACACATCTTCACATCCCAGTTGGTGTGACGTAAAGCCTGGGCACCCTGGTTGTCATGTGTGACCATTGATATTTCCCCTGTGGTAGGAAGAACAAAGAGATCCCCAAAGATGCTCACATCCCAATTTTTGGAATCCACAAATATGTTACATGGCAAAGGAGACTGTGCAGATGCCATTAAATTAAGGATTTTGAGATTCTCCTGATTGAAGTTGATGCTGTAAAATTAAAATTATTTTGGGGTCCACAAGGGGACTAGCAGTGATATTCGTAGCTATCACCATCTCAACTCTGAAGAGGGAGGATGGGGCTGGAACACAGGGATGTAGGCAGCCCTTAGAAGACAGGACATGTAGGCAGCCTTTAGGAGACAGGGGATGTAAGTGGCCTTTAGTAGACAGGGGATGTAGGCAGCCCTTAGAAGACAGGGGATGTAGGCAGCCTTCAAAACACAAGGGTGCGGACAGCCTTCCACAGCTGGGAAGGGCGAGGAAACGAGTTCTCCAGAGCTTCCAGAAGCAATAAATCTGCTAAAATGTTATTTATAAACTCCTGTGAGACTTTTGGTTTCAGAACTAAAGTATATTAAATTTGTGGTTAGCCACTTAATTTGTGGCAAGTTATGACAACAGCACTTTTCAGTCTCAAAAGTGTCCTGTTGCTACTATGCATATAGAGTCCGCAACATATCCAGCTCCGATGCTGAAAAGTCAAGACCATTTAATAGATAAACTTCCACATCAGTTTCTTCCTAAATTGAGTTTTAGGGGTCCATGAAGCTCACCAAGACTATTTTTTTCACTTTTCATGGATTATTATAGACATAGTCTTCTGGACTCAATGTTATAATAAAGAATAGAAACACATAACCAGTTTTCCAGTCATAACATCAGAGATTTCAAGAGCCCTATTTTATCCAGACAGTGTGTTTTAGAATTGGGATACTGTTTGTAGGATTCAGGGCTTTCTCAGCCATTCTGCACTAAGGAAAGCCAAGATGCTGCTGTGGGAGGGGGAAGAATGGACTTCTTTCCAAGTGTGTAAAACAGAAAATAGCAAAGAATCTCCTTTCAACATTTAGTTCTGTCTGGTAAGCAACATCTGTGAGAAAGCAGGGGACATTGATGCACAATACCAACTAATGGCCTGAGAATGCAGAGGACACTGGTATATGGCAGAGACCAGCAAGGTAAGAAGTGCTCATCTGCAAGAGTGATGCTTAACCTAATCAATAATCAGTAATCAATAGCTGGCTGATTGGCTAAGAGATCTACTCAGTGGCAAGGAACCCTTAGCTGGACCTGGCATCCAAGGCAAATTCTTATGGAGACCAAGAACCCAGACTCAAAGGGGAAGCACTCATTAACCATCTGACCAAATTAACGTTTGTCTCATTTAACCTATACTGATCTCATTTCCCCTTGGAGATTCTTTTTTTGTATTTTTCAGAATGTAGAGAGAACCGTTGACAACCCAATTCCACCAACAGGACCTGAAATGATGCTGACACCCAGGAAGGAGATGAAGCACTCCTAACTCATTATCTAAGGCCCAAGTGAAACCTTTGAAGAAGTGGAGAGATGACCAAGAGAGCTACCTCTACAGCAAGTCAGATAGCCTATGAAATGGCAATGGAGACAGACACTGAGGATACCCAGAATAGTCCAAAGCAGAAATCCAGAGACTCTTAAGAGTTCAACAGTAAAGCAGACTCAAAACTCACCAACCATGACTCAAAGAACTAAGCATAAGAGGGGGCGGAAAGATTGTAAGAGCCATGGTGGGGGAGAATATTCAGACACTGCCTCCCTCAGCAATAATACACAAAGAAAAAAAACTGGCTACCTCTTGCATAATTCATAACCCCCTATACCATGGTCTGGTCCAGCAAGCCCACTAAGGAGGGCCCCCAGTGGGTTGAGGGCAGGGAGGAGGGAAATGGGGCTACCAACATAAGACTTGTTCATACAGTGCTTCTAATTATTAATAAATAAATTTTAAAAATATCAACAATAAAAAAAGAAATAGTCAGTAAATTGCTTTGCATGCAAACATAAGGGCTTGAGTTTGGAGTTCAGAACCCAAATATATGCTGTGTGGCAGTGAGTGCCTATAATCCAAGTGCTGGGAAGTGGAGACAAGAGGATTCCTCCTGCTTGTTGGCTGGCTAGTTAGATTAATTGCTGAGCTCTAGCTTCAATGAGAGGTCCTGTATAAAAAAAAAAACAGGGTGGAGAGTAACTGAGAAGACACCTGATAGGGACTTCTGTCTTCCATATGCACATGCACTCATGGTCACAAATACACGCACCTGCATGTGTCCAAACACACACACACACACACACACACACACACACACACACACACACACACACACACACACACCTGAATGAACACAGTAAACCCATATATACACATGAAAAAGAGAAATGCAAAAAAACAAATGCATTGCATTTCCATTTATATTTGCAATAAAAGCATTGGCAAATCAAAACCTGTAGAGATTGTGTCTTTCCTCCAAAGAGAACACAACATGCTAATGTCTTTGGAAGAATCCATCCATTTACTTTGTAGCTATAAAATGGGAATTGTACCAATCTTCCTAGTTTCAAGCTGGGAAGAGTAGCTTCCAGGCTGAACTACATAGGAAAAACTTCATTCAAAAGCTCACCTCCCTGTGGCTTTGGCTTACTTTTACCATCACTTGTTCCTAGTTACTGGTCTCTTAGGACAAAAGCTTGCCTTTTTCTTGAGTTGAAAGGCGAATATACAAATCTTGGGAACTAAATACAGAGCTGAATTCCCACTCTGTATAAAATTAGGGCACCTCCCCCCATCAATCCCACCAATGTTTGCTATATCCTAAAAACAAACAAACAAACAAACAAACAAACAAACATGCTGAATCAACTTACCTTGTAGTGGAAGAGAAAGAGTCCACAGAATAGGCTGTACAAATCTGCAGTGAGCAGAGAGAGGTTGACGGAGGTGGCACTGGTTTTCTTTATGACGACTGGCATAAAGCTGTAGAGACCAAACATGCAGGCACTGAAGCCCACATAGAGCAGTCCTAGGGGGCAAAGAGAGGGAACATCAGGGCCTTCTCCAATACATTCAGCATCCATGCTGGGAGAAGGAAGGGGAGGGTGCCCACTGCGACTCACACAGGCGGCTTTTCTTTTACCTCATTAACTGATGTGGACAGATGAAACATAAAGTGAAAGTTAAAATTCATGCTTGGAAAGTGAACTTTCTGCTTCTCCCTCCTATATTTGGCATTTATTTGCTTCTTGTGGGAAAGAAAGCTTCTTAGTGGCAATATTCAGAGACTTCTGAATTAATTTCCAATGGTGCTATAATTATTTTGCTGTTCACATATTTTAAAACTTTTTAAAAACCCCTTGGACTCACAAAACAGTAATAAAACTGTGTGATATTATGTATCATTCAAAATGATGAACAACTTCATAGTTGTTGAAGATATTATATGTCAAAAAGATTTGGAGTTGGAATGCTGAATTGGAGTCCTAACTGTATGTCCTTGAGGAGAATGCACTATAGCTTTAGCACAGGAGAGCTGATAGTATCTTCAAAATTTCTGAATTGTATTCATGTCTTCCCCAAAACACTGTGCCCTACGCTTATGTCAGGGTAGAATATACTTATTTGTGAATATATTCTCCATACATGAATACACACACATATATCTTGACACACAGTTGTCAATCAATACTAATTCCATGAGTACCAGTTTGTGATGATCCTAAGCAGGGGTTTATAACTAGTTCTAGACTCTTTTTCTAGATCTCAATATGATAAATGGAGAAAAATAATGCTCATTTATCTACCTTGAGATAATAAAGCAGGGAATAAGCATGAGTAATATAACCGAGTGGCTTTGCACAGACATCACTGATGGAAATGTGTCTGGTATGGACTGTGGGAAGATGGTTTCCTCTGAATCCAGTAAAATTGGCAAAACTTGGTCCATTTCCTCTGACTTGAAAACTACCGATTCCTCAACAAAGATTTTTGCTTTGCTCCTATGAAAACTATTTAGGGGTATAAAGTTTCATTCTGTGCGTTTTAGATCCTAAATATCAAAAAAGCCACATTAGCTCTAAGTGAAAATTGTTCTGAATATTATGCAAATAGTACAACAGCCCCCTCTAGTGTGGTGGACATGCCCTCCACACTGAGAGAGACAGGATTGCTGCTATCCAATTTCATTAAGATAGAAGACCTCATCTCAATGTGCATTCTACTATAGTAAATGTTTTTGACTCTCCATTAGAAATTTTAATACTCTAAAAATCATTTTTCCTTCACTTGTGTTTTACTCTACTACAATTCATTTTCCTTTTAACCAAGTTAAAAAATGTAATAAATAGTAGATAATTTATGACTAATACATGAAAAGACATAACAATTGAATCCAGTATTTCTTGCAAAAATCTGTGATTAACAGGGGCAAGATCCACTCTTATTCTTCTAAAAGTAGTAATTTAGATAAAATATAGTCTAGACACACCAGAACCTTCTCTGTGTGTCTCTCCTTCCCTTCCTCCCTTTGTTTCAAGCACATCACTGATTTTGATCATAAGATGATGGCTTGGTTTCAGAGTCCTAACTTTCCATTATATTACCAAGCACAGCACAGGTGAATCCTGTTGTGTGTGGGCTCTGGTGTTTCACATTCACTCATTTATTCAACCATTCTTCACTGTTCTTCACTGAGACCCTACTTTGTCCTAGGAACTATGCTATTGGCTAGGAACTCCATGAAATGAGAAGACACTCAGAGTCGATATTGTTGCTATACAGGAAGAAATGGGTTTCTTGCAGAGAAGGCAGGGAACTTGCTTTAAGAAGGATACCATGTTAGGTAGCATTTACCACAAATGCCCAAGGTCTAAAAGGAGATGAGAGGAAGCAAGGGAAGAAAGTATTATAGGTAGCGAGATGAAGGAGACATGGATTATTCTAGGAGCTTCCAGAGGCCACAGTGACTGAGTGGTCAGTAAGAAGAGTAATGTAGAAATATCAGAAGGAGGATGGGTTATACGAAGCATTGTATATATTGGAAAGATATGTATCTTTGCTAGTTGAAATAGGAAGGAACTGAGAAGCTTGTGGCAGAGTCCTAACATGATCTGACTTACATTTTTAAAGATGACTTTGGCTACTCTGTGGAGAAGAGAGAGAATGAGGAAGGCATGATAAGAGACTGGCAAGAAGTGTAACATCTCTATCCAGGCCAAGAGAGGCTGGTGAGCTGCTTGGGAAGAATAAGGAAAGGGAAGTAGCAAGGTCTGTGAACACCAAACCACCCTGATGATTGCCTGGGAGTATGCACTGAGGGAAGGGGGGACATCAAGGATGCTGCAGGTTCTGCTAAAGTGACAACTGGATAAACTGTGACACCCCTCACTGAGAAGGGGAGAACTAAGAAAGGACCAATTTTCACTAGAAGTAAAACTCCACTTTGACTATGTTTCAGATACTTCTGCATCACCCACGAGGACCTGTCTATGAAGAAGCCGGATGTCATGATGGGCTAAGAGAAGAGGAACAGTTTGAGAACCACAGTGATCAAAGGAGAGTTGGAAAATAGGAACATAGTGCTCAGTCAGGCCCACTCAGACATTCTAAGTGAATTTCTTAAAGCTGCTGAGATTCTGTAATGGAGAGAATGAATGCGCACACCATCACAGTTGATTGAATTTGCTAAACCAGCTAGTGTTTTGGTGGTAAAAATGAACACATGATATAGCAAAGAGCCACCCTTGGCTAATCTGCTGTTCTTAGGAAGATACCAGACAGTCAGTGGGTGTTAACAATGCATCTGAAGACCTAACTTGCTGTCCGCGTAGGATTTTCAATTGACTGATTTGGTTGAACAAATGAATGGAACTGCTTTTTGGATGACAACTACATAATGACAATAACTCCATTTATGCAGAATATGTGAATAACTTTCTTACTTGAAGTGCTTTATCTCTAAAGATAAAACTTGGTTACTATTGTCTTCCTGAACTAAAGATATTTAAGATGAAGGGGTTGAAATCAATAGAGCAGGCTAATCCCAATTACTTACTCTGCATTTTATACATATGTGCTCATCTTCACAAAAGTATAATGCCATTTTAAGTCAATTGAGAGAACAGGCTTACAATAGGGTGTGTCAGTCAAGAAATGAAGTCTATCCCAGGTTCAACAAAGAAAATTTAATGGAGCACAAGACCAGATATTAAATTCTGAGCACATGCTACTAATGTGTATTGTTTCATGATTGTGAAGGTAGGGGGCTTTGAAGGTGCTCCTGCTTGATTGTAAGAAACATCCCATGTGAGTACCGATATACATACATAATATATTGTAAGTATTTTATTTCATTATTTCCTTTGGGATGTCGTTAGTGGGCTGTCTTCCTTTAAATACACTGGATTTCTCTAATATTATTTTTAACTTTTAAAAAATAATATTGAAGTAAGCAACTTCTCAGAATATATGTATTAGGCCAAACATATCAGGGATACTCTGCAGGCTGAATCTGCCAAGACAATGCAAATTAGTCCTGTCACAAGAAGCCAAAACCACAGTCACCACCCTCCAGGATGCAGGTGTCAGAGTCAACCTGAATGCATTCCTAAGCTTCCTTGCTCTATGGTCTCATGAGCCCATCTCCAGAACATAACAAAGCAAAAAATAATCACCAACCACAACATCAAAAGTGAAACAAAAGCTGGGCATGGTGGATCACTCTTGGAATCCCAGCATGTAAGAGGTTGAGATTAGAAAACTGGTGAGTCTGAGAACAGCTTGAGCTAAATTTCTAAGTGGGAGACCCTGTCTCAAAACAAAAGTGAAAACGATCCCTCCATGCTACTAGCCTCTGTCAACCTACTAGTACATTCCTCTTTCCTATGACACATGACTTGCACATCAGCTCACACTTATTTACATGCCTACTAACACAATATAGTAAGTGGAAAAGGGGAATATTTAAGTTTTTATTGGATTTCTGGCTGTGGTTCTACTGTGTCTGCTCCTCAGGAGGACACTTTAACTGTATTAAGTCATACAATTTAGTTTACTGATTTTATAATCACAACCAGTCTTTCTGTTTAGTAGAATAAAATGAAGGAATAAAAACAAACACAACTGTTATCTTCTTGCTTTTAATTACTCTGTAACTTGAAATTGGTCTGCATTGTAGGAAAATAATCTTTTTAAAAAATGCCTTCAAGTTCAGAAAATACAGAGCACTTACTTTCCTACTTACCACATAAGGAAAACTTACCATATTAATAAGGGAATAATATGAGCTGCTCCAGAGATGGCATGAGGTAGATGAGGGTTGTGTAGAGAGAAAGGTCACTGTCCAATCATAGCACACGAAGACTGCCACAGATTCATTCTCTCTCTCTCTCTCTCTCTCTCTCTCTCTCTCTCTCTCTCTCTCTCTCTCCTCTTCTCTTCTCTTAGCTAAAGCAATTGGAGCTCTCCACTAGCACACAGCTACCAGGTCTGAGTATAAGTGTGGCTCTTGAGTCATTCTTGGGTGACTTCCTGACAGGATGCTAACTTCCCCTGCTATCCTGTGTCTCTTTGGACCATGAGTTTCACTGTCTGCTCTGCCATCTTACAGCTCCCCAGAAGTAAGCAGAATATGAAGCCTAAACCCCTGCCATTGTTTCCAATGTGTGAAAAAAGGTTATGCAGAGCAGAGCCACCTCTGCTGTTCTATGAACACTGATTTGTGGGATGTCATGTGCCTAGAACTGAGCTAGACAAGGAGACCATGCAGTTGATCAGGGTGACCTAATGAGGACAGAGGTGGCTGTGGTATTGAAATCTCAAGCCCAACCCTACAAATCCTTCTGAAAGAAAGGGATAAATATATGATTTACTTTTAAGGCCATTTTGGCCTCATTTTCAGACAGGAATTAATATGATGGCTTTGTAACCTATTCCTTTACACTGTCTTCATCATCTTGGACTACATGGGACTGATGTCTTAATGGAAATCTGAGAGCTCAGGATAAATCTCAGTTTTGATAGCACATTTAACGAACACTGAATTATAACAGAATCTCAGTGGACATGCACAAGACATCCACATAATTAGAAGACAAATTCTTTTTGATTATAGCCATTACTATCAATATTAAATTAATTTATCCTCACAGACTACTGTATGTGAAGTGTTGCATTTGAGAGTCCTGACTTCAAGAGCCACCAAGGTCACTGCTTCTGTACCCTACAGTGGCTCCTTTTCCAGCTGCTCTCCTTTTTTCTTCACACATCCCCCTCTCTACCAATTTTCTTTTAATTACAACACTATATACCCACACTTGAGAAAGGAGTAAGTGGAGAGACTCTGGGACAAACATAAGGGCTAGTTAGCCCTTGAAGTCACTGAGCTAACCCATCAGAAAAGTCATACCAACTTCTGTTTTTCAGAATGCCTTCCCGACGCTTATGGGCTAGGAGTAGGTAAAGTGATGCAACAGAGTTTGTTATGGTGTCTTTCCTTGTGGAACAAGAAAGTGACTCAAAGCTATATGTGTTGGATGTGGTGGGGCAATATCTGCATATTTACCCAATTTGGATTCATAGCACATACCACACACTTCCTGAGCACCTCCCTGCTTGGCTTAAGCCCAAGCTCTATGTTCACTGCTGGGGCTCAGGATAAACCTTCTCAGGGTACTAAGTGCTAGTTCCTCTTGGTTTTGCTATGTGATCACTCATTAGAGCATTATTGAGTGGTTTTACCTTCTCGTTGATGGGACAAAGCACCTAACCAAAAGCAGCTTATCAAAGGCAAGTTTTTATTTTGGTTTGCAGTCTCAAGAGGAAGCTACATAGTAGGAGAAATTATGGCATGAGCTGAGGCTGGACATTACTGTCACAGCAGGTGCAAAACAGCAGCAAGAAAGTGAACCACATCCTAGCAAGGGGAAGCTGGATATAATACCCCTAAGCCCACCCCCAACAACATACCTCCTCTAGCAAGGCTCCACTTCCCAAATTGCCATCAGCTGGGGACCAAACATTGAGTACACATGAGTTTATGGGAAGCATCTGATTCAAATTACCACACTGAAGATCTGAAATCCTTGGCTTAAATTTTTTTTAGAGGAAAGTGATTTCAGAAAGAGGTAGAATGTGAGACGCCCTGAATGATTATTAACTAGCTCAAAGCGTGCCTGGTGTTTTCCAAGTCCATTTGGAGATCAACTAACCATTTCTTGTGTGCAAACTCCTCCCTTCTGAAAAGCTTGATATAGGTTCCAGATGCCAATTACATTGCATCTTTTCATACCTTTTTGTTAAATTCACTTTTCCTCCTTTCCTAAAATGCCACTTTTCAATGAGCACATAATTCTTGTGCTTCTTGGCTACAGAAAATTGCTGTCATTTCTTTGTTGCCAATACCTCAAATATTTTCCTTTCTGGTTGGTTGTTCTTTAGCCTCATAACCACCTTCTAGGTCACCACAAAGCACCATGACAGTACACACAGGCAGAGAGGCTCAAGAATTAGACCAGATGAGCCATGCCATTCAGTTTCTCTACATGTACAGGGATTTCTCAAATGGCATTCTAAATCCCTTCCTTGTTCATACCTCCTACCCCCTTCCATAACTTTTCAAACATATTTCTCAGGTTTACTGAAAAGTAAAATGCGAGGTGAACCTATGCCTTACCTATTTGCCAGTCCCAGGGCACCTTCAGGAGTTCCTTGTGTTCCATGATAGCTCTGCAGATTCAAAGACAGTGAGCTGATGAGCAAGATGACAGGCACTCTGCTTCCTCTTCTCTACCCATACCGTATTCACACAAATATCTAAGGAGCCAATTAAGTTTCAAGAATAAGGGCTATGCAGAGGCAATCTATGGTCTGTGCTAGATATGGTCTAGATAGATGTGGCTAGCAACAATGAAAGCTCAAGTCTTAACTGTTTTTACCCAAACAGGCTATCCAGTTATGTAGTTTTTTTTTTCTTTTGCTTGGATGACTTCTAAGAAGCAAATGGTGAGGTTCAGAAATTTTCTATGCTTACTTGATTAGTCAATTAGCAAATTGAGCATTCTTACAAGCAGTGGTTCTGAGAGAACCACCTGGGAAGTATACTGGGCCTCATCCCAAAGAGACTCAGGCTCAGTAGATCTGGGTGGGGCTCATGGAGATGCATTTCTGACAAGTTATGTGACATTCATGCTTCTGATCCTAGGAGTGAACTTTACAAACCATGCTCTAGGGACTGAGAGATAGCTCAATGGAATCACTCACCATATGCAAGTATGAGTTTAGATCCCCAGAACCCACAGATGAAGCCAGATGCTTTGACATCTGTAATTCCAGCATGCATAGTACCAAAAGGAGAGCGGAAGAACCCATCTAAAACTCACAGGCCTGCTAACCTGGCAAACACTTAGAAACCCTCCTCAAATGAGTTGGAAGGTGAGAACTAACACCCAAATGTTGTCCTCTGACCTCCACATATATGCTATAGCTCTCTCTGTCTCTATCTCTCTGTCTCTCTCTGCATTTCTGTCTCTCTCTGTCTCTCTCTGTCTCTGTCTCTTGGCATACACACACACAAACACACACCCCCCAAAAAAAGAAAAGAAAAGAAAAGAAAAAGAAAGAAAGAAAGAAAGAAAGAAAGAAAGAAAGAAAGAAAGAAAGAAAAGAAGAAGCATTTTCTAGAAGTGGACCAGAAGGTAAGCTTAGCAGTAATCCACCAACAGGGCTTCGGTTCCAGCATGCCTCCATGTATCCCATCCACACAACAAGCCCTTGTTTTGTCAGAGTGATTCCCACAGAGCTCAGTCAGCAATAACAGACTATAATCAGCAAATGAGCAGTAGATCTTGGAATATATATTTTTTGAAGTCCAAAGTAATAATTTATAAATGAGTCACTTGCCTGTAGGATATTGGCTATCAATAGTTGAACTAGATGAACTAGATGATCCCTTTCCTCTCACAAAAATGAAGCATCACGTTTAGGGGCTTTAAGATGCCATTAAGCTTTCAAAATGAACCCAAAATAAATCCTCAGTCTTTCTATCTCTATGCATTGTTGGCTATGGAGTTTTCCACCAGGATTTTAGGACACTGAGATTTGGAGAAATGCTGGATAGAGGTTTTATGCAAAACATGCTTAAGGTGATACCAAAACATCTTGCATTAATTATTTCAGACACTGAACCAATGAAATTATTTAGAATTGTTTGTAGAAAGAAATTTTGTGAAATAAGAATTGCTTGTTTATAAAAAAAAGATTGATGAAATTCACTTTTACTCTTTAAATGAAGAAGCTAAAATATATGTTCTTTGCTGATGGAAAATTTTGCTTTGCTTGACACAAATTCTGAGGCACTAGATGATGTGTTAGGTGATGACTTGTGTTCCAATTCCAGAATTATTGCAGATCTGCCACTTTTCACTTTTTGATGCTTAGTGCATGTCAGCGTTATATATATCTTTACATTTTTTAAGGAAATGCAAATACTAAATCCTGAGAATTGAATCTAAAATATGGTTCATTCACACACATCCAAGGGCATGCAAAGAATACTCTTTATGAATGGAGACGAGCAAAGAGAAGATCATCACATCATGACCTTTGTGCTTTTCTTATCTCTCTAAATAACTCACTTCCTGGTTTGGGAGAATATATGTATTTCTAATGTTTTTTTTGCAAATGATTTCCAAAGTCTAATTTTTTTATAATAATTTTTAATAAACTTGTTTAGTTTGGAAGTAATTTACTAATAATGATATTAAATTTGCAGATTTCATAAGACCTTTGTGTGAGAGGCTGGTGATTGCTGTTCTATCTTGATTTTCACATTCCAAGGACAAAACTTATACATATAAGATCCAGTTATAGTCTTTGAATTTCCTATTATTTTTACTCACAATTGAATTCCACTAAAAAATGCACCGAAGAGACCAATCATCCCCAGAAATTCCACTCGGTTCAATGTTCGGATGATATATTCCTCCCACACATTAGAGATGCCATAGAGTGTGGCTCCTCCTAAGACCAGAAGGTCCCCGACCAGCTTATTTTCCCCTAGGAACCAAAGAAAAAAGACTGAGTCTCATTAACATTTTCTTGACAATAGTCAAAAACCAGCAGTTTGAATTTCCTTTATTATATTCTGACTTTTTTCAAATCAGAAATTCTGCAACTTCTGAGATTTAAATATGTTTAATATGATATTTAAAATGTTTTCTAGGTGTACTTGGATATAGAGGCTACTATATTGATACAACTAGAGGTTAGGCTTCCCTATCTTGAGAAGAGGGTGAGCTTTCTTCAGATTCTTCTCCTCAAAAGCCATATCTTCTATTTAGCAGTGTGTCTGCAAATAGATGCATATATATATGTATATATATGCTTACTTCTATTAATGTCTTTATAGGGAACCTGTTATAAAACCAACAGAATCAATTTTCACTCTCTAATATTCAGAGAGAGAGAAGTTATAACAGAGTAGTGAATACTACATTCTGACCACATGAAAAGTGTGTAATGCTTAAATAAGGAGACTGAAAGAATTTATGGGTTGAAAGTATATATAATTTGCTATCATATTAATATTTTCTTCTTTTCAAATATAGAACATTGTTTTAAACTTAGTGTTGGTGTGCTTTATTATATCTGCTTGTGCGTGTGTGCTGTGCACATTGGTATGTGTGTGGAATTGTTTTCATGTGGCAGGTGCTCATGCATGTGAGTGTGGAGGGCAGGGGTTGACATTGGGTGTCCTCCTCAGCTGTCCTCCATCTTATTTTTGATATATAATCTTGTTAAACCACAGAAAATACCATAACCACACATGTGTAAAGCATTTAGAACACTGCTAAGACTACTCAATAAGACAAGGCATCTACTTTTAAGAATTTTTAAAAGCTAGATGTTCCCCTAGTTCTAGTAAAACATTTCGTGATGATTTAGTTTTTCTGAATCCATTCATATAAAATTAATTTCACTAACCAGAAATTCTATTAAGTAACCTTTTCACACTTCTGCTATAGACTAGCAAGGCAGTCTTGGTGGGTTTACAGGCATATGTCACCATGCTAGGCATTTTTACATTAGTGCTGGGCATTTAACTCAGGTCCTGATGCTTGCATTTCATGCACTTTACCCACTGAGGCAGCTCTCCAGCATGCCAATTTTTAATACTTTGTTCAGTGTTTCCTAAATTTAGGCAAACCCTTCCCACTCCAGGAAATGTGGAGCCATGGAAAGAAGAGAGTGGGAATAAGTAGGGGGTACAATCTCACTGGTGGCCTCTCTACCCAAGTGGCCCTCAACTCTATGCTGCATAAGCCAGCCAACATGCAGCCGTGGCATGGTGGGGGCACAGGATGGAAAGGATATGCTCTCCAGCAATATATCAGTGAAATGATTCACCTAAGATTAGTTTAAAATTCGTAGGTTAGCTTTGAATCCAAAGATTAGCTGGAAGCTAAAACTGTGGAATTATGCTCATATGTTTCTGCTGGGTGCATTGAGTGCCCTCCAGGGAGAGAGTCCACATGGAAGAATCTAGTCAGGGCTTGGATGTACTTCTGTATATGGTCACCTCAGAAAATTATATCTCTAAACGGGGCCAATTTTTTCCAGGCAACTTCTCACTTCTGGTGAAATTCAAAGAAGAGAGGATGAGACTCTGAAAGGCAGCAGCTTGTTCGAGTCACTCTCAAGAGAATGGAGTGGGAATGTGCTGTGGGAATCAGGAGCTTTCCCTGGGTTTATGGGGAGTTGCTGTTGCTATTCAGCAGACGAGCTGAGAACATAATGAGACTCTGATGAGAAGCCAGACGTGGTAGGAGGTCCCTGGGCACATCCCCTGGAGAAATGAAGGCTGCTGTGATAAAGTGACGTCTTTAGCAACCTGATTAACCTTTGTATGTCAACTATAAAATTATAACAAATTGTTAATTTTATGTTGTTCATACAAGTAACAATCCATAAGATAAAACATATCTATAAACCAAATTGTAAAGAAAACCATTTAATGTCTTTTTATTCAGAAGACATTCAGAAAAGTCTTGTTATGACATGCAGTCATTATTATGAATATCAATTTTTATTGCACTAGTGAAGTGTGAAAAGGCTGCTTAATAGAATTTTTGGTTAATGAAATTAATTTTATATGAATGGATTCAGAAAAACTAAATCATCATGAAATGCTTTAGTAGGAACTAGGGGAACATCATTCTAGCTTTTAAAAATCCTTAAAAGTAGACATCTTGTGCCAGGCATGGTGGTGCATGCCTTTAATCCCAGCACTTGGGAGGCAGAGGTAGGAGAATCGCTGTGAGTTCAAGGCCAGCCTGAGACTCCAGTGAATTCCAGGTCAGGCTGAGCTAGAGTGAGACCCTACCTTGAAAAACCAAAAAAAAAAAAAAAAAAAAAAAAAAAGTAGACATCTTGTCTTTTTGAATAGTCTTAGCAGTGTTCTTAAGGCTACAGTTATGGTATTTTATGTAAACTAGCTTTACATGACAGGAAGCCTACTCATCATATCTTTGAGTTTTAACCTGTCCATTCCCAATTTTTGATAATAATATAATTTTGTGTAATTTCAAGTTCATAAATATTTCCCAAGTTATCAGTGACAAGACGTTAAATAGTGTCGATTATAATTTACTGGCAATCATATTTGTTAGCTTTAAAATTATTTCAAAAGTGGATTCATGTACATGAAAGTATGTTTGGATATTAAATGTCCACCGAAGACCCCTGTGCCGAAGGTGTGGTTCTCAGTCCGTGGTGCTACTGGAAGGTAGTAAAACCTTTAGGGGCAAGGACCTAGAAAACAAAAGTTAGGTCATTGGAAACGTGACCTTGAAGAGCCTCATCTTACTTTACTCTCTTTTGGCTTCTTCTCTGCCATTAGATGAACAGTCTCCTTCAACCACATACTCCCACTATGACATCCTGTGCTACCATAGCAGCCAGCATAGCCCATAACTATAACCCCTAAAGCCTTTTACCAAAATAAACCTTATTCCATTCAAGTTTATTTATTTCTGGCATTTGTTACAGTGATGCAAAGCTGACTAATGAAGTATGTATGAAAATATAAGTGGTTAAGTTTAATTGAACTAACATCTTGACAGATGAATTAAAAGATATAATAAATATATTATGGCAGAAAGAGGACATTTTGAACAGAAGAAAGAGATTTCATAATAGTGTGCTATTTTAACGTAGTTTTATCTTAATTGTTCTTTCCTTCCCATTTATATTTCTCTCCTTCACATTTATATTCCTAATGTTTCCCAGAAAAGTGGACGTTATAGAAATGTTTCTCTGGGGCTTTTCTAAGCCATTTTCATACTCTCTAACATTTGTAATATTCTCAGCAGCCACTTCCAATGCACACCCCACCCCAAAATTAGGAGACAACTCTAGTCTTCCCACAAGGCCATGATGCTGTGTTGTGGTGCTCCAGTGGCAAAGAGAGAATGTATATGTGTATGTATGTTAGAATCACAAGTTTTTACTGACCAACTTGGGAAAAAAACACCCAGTTTCAAGTAAGTGTGGAGTTTCTATGGTGGCTGTTCAGCTGTCTAGACATGGGAGGAGAACATAAATGTTTGGATTTGCCCCACTATGCCTGCCACTCCACATGTGCCAAATTGGAGTCTCCCATGCCCGGAGCTGGGGCACCTGCCCTTCACCTCTGTCTGTGTGCAGACTTGATGGTCAAGTGTCCTCAGTAGCATTATTTCTGGAGTCTCATTTTGGCTAACATTTATACTTTATATGTAGAATGCCCTGAGACCATTTGAGAAGATTATTTTTTCAGCTAGGCTGAAACCAGGAGTTCTTGGATAGCTGAGGGAGGACAAGACATTCTAACAAATTAAAATGAAAACAAGTACTTTAACTATAATGAGGTTAAAGTAACTGTGAATGAGCCAAATTTGATCTCTAAACCAATTTTCTTCTTAAAAAAATTTTATATGGTGGTTTAATTTGCTTCTTGTGATGGTTAAAACTTTTAACTTGAGAGCATCTAGAATCACTTAGGAGAACAATATCTGAGTGTGCCTATGAGGGAATTTGTAGATTAGGTTAATTAAGGTGGGAAGTCACACACTTACTGGGGTGATACCATTCCATGGGCTTGGACCCTGAATTAAATAAAGAAATTTAGCTGAGCATAAGCATTTATTTATCTGTTTCCTGACTCATTGGCTTCCCTGAATCTTGGTGTTCTTACATGTCAAATATAAAGGAGCTGAACATGGTCTAGAAAGTTCTGTGGTGCAATATAAATGGCATTGCTACAGAGATTTTATATGACATGGTCTCATAAAATGAAATGCTCTAGTTTTAACTGGTTTTTTATCTAATTTACTAGAAGAAAGGACAACTTAAAGAATCATAGAAAAGTGGGTATATTCAATTCTATTCCTGATCTTAAAAAATGGGGTCACTTTTTCTCTTCCCAAACCCTTTCTATAGCCTAAAAATTGAATCCTTTTAACATGGGCTTTCTGGAAATCACATCAAATAAGGTTACTCAAAATAGCCACAGAAATTTGATGAGTTTCTCACAAAGTTTTTCCTTCTAAGTCTCCAAGCTGTGATTGGTAAAATAACTCTTCCCATCAAAACAAATAAACAACAAACCATGAATGAGGAAATGACACTTTAGTTTCGCTCATAAAGACATCAGACATCCTGTTCTAGTCCTCAAACTGTGAATATACATTCTTAACTAGATTAACCAACCTTTATTCAGAAATTCAAAAGCCTAATCTTTCTTTGCCTTGGCAGAACCTGGATTGGGCAGGAATGATGGGGAAAGCCCACGGTGGCTGTGTGGCTGTGTTGAGTTGATTGGCTCATTGCCATATTTTTTAATCAGCTGATCTAAGCAGCAGGTCTGGCCTTTAATACTTCCTCTGAGTAGATATGACTCAATTGTAGACTGTCAGCATGTTTCTGAATTTGTGGAGAAAGAGCATTCTGATGGTTAGGTTTTGTTGTCAACTTGATCTTTTTAATTATCTTGGGTAGGTCTCTGAGGATGTTTACAGGAAGGCAGCCTCTCCATAGGGGGGCAGGATGTAAAGAAGCTCAAAGAAGCTGGAAGTAAGTATCCTTTCCTGTGTGGGCCATGCAGGAAGGAAATTCCAGAGACTCAGGAAGCCATTAAGTTTGGGATAGGGTTGCAAGACCCCACCCTAAGCCTATATAAAGAGGAAGAAATTCTCTTTGGCCCTCCTGCCTGTTTGGTGTTCTGTGCGTATGTTATTGGTGATGGGTTTTTCTCTCTGCTTAGACTTATGGAAGAGGGGAGCAGCCTCCTTTGCATTCTGGAACCTCCCTGTATCTAGCTACAAATAAATACTTTCCTCCCCAAAACTGTGCCTGGTTTGAAGATTCATCCCAGTGGCATATGGCTGACTACGACAGGCATTAAAGCTGTATTTTGCATCTTTTATTCACTCAGGAAGCACCTCCCAGGTGCTGCTATTTTAGGCGTGGAGAAAAAAACATGACAGGACTCAGACACAGGGAAGACCAGGCTCCTAAGACTCTTGTTTCTATGCAACTATGGACATCCATGTTCCACTTGGCCTTCTTCACAGAGGTGAGTGACCTGGTGAACATCCAGAAACTCACCTGCTCCCTGGTGTCTTCCCACAAGCACATCAGCTCCCACCATGCAACCCATCCCTAGGATGCAGACAACGATGCCAATAAAATGCACAGCCTTGTACCGGATCAGCAGGAAGAACCAGGAGAGCAAGATCACCACTGGGATCACGAAACAGTCCAAGAGCTGTTGGGAGGAGAAGGGGACAGCAAGAGAAAGGTCAAGGGAATGCTTTTCATGGCAGAGAGAAAATTAACTCAGCTCTGTAGAAAGTACTTTCAGAAACCACCACATTGTGAGTGTGTGTGTATGTGTGTGTGTGTGTGTGTGTGTGTGTGTGTGTATGTGTAGAACTGTTGCAATGAAAGCAGACTCAGAGTTAAGCACATTATTATTTTTTTAAACTTCATCACAGATATCTTGAGCCTTCAGAGAAAGGGAAGAAGACAAATCAATATGACAATGGAGAATGAAGACTCTCCCATGTTCAGAGTAGCTTTGCCTCTCATCTTCTTCAGAGCCTGGCAGCTACATGGGAATGCCTGAGGCAAGGAGGATACACTGACCATCCTATATTGCTCTACTATTTAGGAGTGGCTTAGATCTGGGACTGGAAGATGAGGGCACAGACATAGGTTTTACAACTTACTAGAAGTTAGAAAAAGTTGGGCTTAATTTTTCCTAAACAATTGTCTCTTTCCTTATAGTAAAAATTCTTCACTTAAGCTTTGTTGCATTCTTAAAAGGAAAAAAAATCACTCTTGTTATTAGAATGAGTATTAGTTTCATAAATATATTAAAATATTGTAAAATATTTTTAAGTTGGACAAGGAATAGAAAATAAGCATCACTTTCACTTTCTATGTACTTTGCACAAATATGAAGTTCTAAGAGTTGGTGCAGATGACCTCAGTGACATAGAGAGATGAGCAGAACCCTGTGTCAGGAGCCAGAGCTGGATTGGAGAACTGGTCTGGTAGTTGTCTGGCCTCTATTTCCTGTCAGAAAGGAGAGAACAGCCCTGCAAACTCTTCTCAGTGATCAGCTCAGAGCTCAGAGTTAACACAAATGAAAGCTTTTGTAGCTGGGAACACTTGGGAGGCCGAGGCAGGAGGATCACAAGTTGGAAGCCAAACTGAGCTACAGAGGGAGATCATATATTAAAAACAAAAGAAAGGCCTGGAGATGTAGCTCTGGTGGTACAGTGACTGTCTAGCATGCAACAAAGCACCGGGTTTAATCCCAGATGTACTTGCCTGTAATCCCAGTACTTGAGAGGTTGAGATGAGAGGATCAGAAGTTCAAAGCCACCCTAGGTTAGCCAGGCATATATGAGACTTTATCCGAAACAAAACAAGCAAAGAGACTATTTAATGCAGTTTTCTTGTAAAGAACTATGAGGACCTCAAAGCCTGCCGAACACATGCTCTGGGCTCCCCAGAACTGGCTCAGTCTCTACTACTCTGGTAAAACTTCTGGAATACACTATCCAAAGCAGGGTTGCCACTAGACAAACTGACACCATAGAGGGCTTCAACCTCCATGTGACAAGTAAACTTGTAATTTTTCCCATTGCTCAGTACAGCTCCACCATGCAGTCTCATCACAGAGCAGGGAACAGACATACTGCTCTACTTTCACGGCCTGGCTCCAATTGGAACCACGTCTGTCCATCATACCTATTCCTACCTCTTCCATTTCTGCTGCCTAGACTGAGCTAGCCTCTCCTGCTAGGAACAAATATCTTACCTGCCTCATAACCTTTGTTCGTGATCTTTCTATTTCTGGAGTGATCCACCCCCAATACTTGATCTTCCTACCTCCATTTCCTTCAGTCCAGCATTTATGTATTACCTCCTCAAGAAAGAAAGCCTCTTGGATCCTCCAATGAGGTCAGACTCCATGTGATAATTTCCTTGCCCCACATTTCTCTTCCACAGTACCAATTGCAACCATACTTAAGTAATACAGAATTATTGGCATAAGGTCTGAATTTTCCACTTGTCTGGAGGTCTATGCAGGCAGGACTGTTTCTTGAATGCAAAAGGCTACTGGGCACATGATAAGTATCCAATAATAGTTATTTAACAACTGTATACCTAGATTTTTTTTAATGACCAGAAACATCAAATGCAGTCTCTTTTAAGATTCATTAAAGTCTGGAAAGGTTCTGATATTCACAAGGTATCCCTGAATGCCAAAGTGTCCTCTTGGCAGAACTCACTATCCCTCCTCTTCCCACAGTTTAGTGATCTGAAAGGTCCTTCAAACATTTCTGTGCCTGGAATTCTCTCTTGCTAAATGAGGGGAGTTCTCATAATGGCAGTCAGCCAGGGTTGGTAAGAGAGAATAAGGTCATAGTGAGGAAGTACCACATGAAATCTGAGTAGCATGGTGAAGGAAGGCAGTTGGGACAAGGGATGATAACACTCCCCATGGCCCTCTCTTTGTGGAGTGGCAGCCTGTGGGCTCCAACTACAGCCCACAGTTGGTCGCTGCACAGTCAGATTAGCAATGCATGTGATCAAACCTGCTTCAGGTGGCCATATGTACTAAGGCCGGTTTTACAAGTGGCATCAAATGACACACAATTAGGAAATTTCTGTTGCCAGTGAAAATTGTTCACTGCGAAGAAACAGTTGTTGTTTAGTTTTTAAAATTAAAGCTGATTGAGTCATGTTGAAATGGTTCACTCTGGGGGCTGAGGCGATGGATCAGTGGGTAAAGTGCATGTGCACCAAGCATGAAGACCCGAGTTGGGTTTCCTAGCATACATGTAAATACTGGGCATAGTGATGTATGCCTGTAATACAAAAGCTGGGGAAGCAGAGAACATCCTGGTTCATCCACGCAGCTGGGTGGATAGAGTCTTGGGATCATGATGAGCTGATGAGCATAGCAACCCGGGAGACAGTTGCAGTGAACAGCTCATTTATTAGGCTATAGAGGGTGTTTTTATTTAGGAGGGAAAAGGAGAGGCAGGGGCATAAGCAGCAAGGGGATTGGTGGGGGCAGGGTGGCCTGTGGATGTCTCATGATAGGATTGGCAGGGGCCAGCTGCATAGATAAGCTGAAGGACTTTCTTGTTACCTGGGCTTTGTTATTACCTTATAGCTGAATTATGTGAACTCCAGTAAACTCAGACCTAGAATTGCCTGGATTTATCAGGGTTTTTTGGCCTGCCAGGTGGCTGGAGAGGGAAGAGAAGGAGTCAGCCAAACTCCTGCCAGTCTCAGGATGAGGTTATCGGGGTTTCAGGCCAGTCTTAACTTCCCTTTATAACCCTATGTCCTCTATGCCTCTCAGCAGGGTCCCACATAGAGCAAGCTGCCTAGCTAATATAATTGAAATGGTGAGCTCCAGGTTTAGTAAGAAACCTTGTTTCTTCTCACTCTCCGATGGAGATTGTGTTTTTATCTTTCAGGATGCAGCGAGAGTGCTGGGGCTCACCTAATCCTACCAACCGACCGTAGGCCGATAGCTGAGATTCTGGCAAGAGAGGGGCCACCACAGTCATACAATGGAGGATCCAAATGGAACTTCGCAGAGAATGACGAGATGAACAAGGAGCCCACAGCCACAGCCATTCAATCAACACAGGATATGCCAATGAGACATAAACCAACGATTTTCGACACAAAGACCCCTAAGCCCACAACCTTAAAGCAAACTTATTACTCATCCACCACGACTCAGGGAACTATGCGGAAGAGGGGGCGGAAAGATTGTGAGAGCTGTGGTGGGGGAGACTATCCAGAGGTACGGACAGTAGAACCTGGCTGATTACTAGTCTATCCCTGGTCCCCTGTCACAAGGACTGATCCAGACGACCCATGGAGGAGGATATCCAGTTGAGGGGGGATGGGAGGGGAGGGCAGTGGGGAATTGGGGATAACAACTCATTGTTTGCCCACTAAATGTTGTAACTCATTATGGACAATAAAAAAAAAGAAACCTTGTTTCAAAAGATAAGGTGGAGAGCAAGTTGACATCAACTTCTGATGTGCACATACAAAAGGACACACACAGGTACACCACACATACACACATGTATACAGCACACATATACACATTAAAGAAAAAAAGGAAAGAAAGAATGTATGTATGAATGAAAAGAAATTGTTTACTCCACAATTGAGATTGATTGCATTATCTGTCTGGAAGGTGAGTGGATGTGAAGGCCTTCATTGCTGATCCAGTCTTTGAAGAGAATTTAAACAAGCATTTTTTTTCTAAAAGTTTTTATTTACTTTCAAGCAGAGAGAGAGAGAGAGAGAGAGAGAGAGAGAGAGAGAGAGAGAGAGAGAGAGAGAGAGAGAGAGAGAGAGA
>PVHP010026237.1:0-24841 GCA_004024765.1 Zapus hudsonius
ACTCTCCAATGGAGATTGTGTTTGTATTTTTCAGGATGCAGCGAGAGAGTTGTGGCCCAAATAATCCTACCAACCGACCGCAGGCAGAAAGCTGAGATCCTGGCAAGAGATGAGCCACCACAGTCATATAGTGGAAGATCCATATGGAACCCTGCAGAGAATGACAGGATAAACAAGGGACCCACAGCCACAGCCATTCAGTCAACACAGGATAAGCCAGTGAGACAGAAACCACCAATTCTCGACACAAAAACCCCTAAGCTCACAACATTAAAGCAGCCTTAATACTCACCCACCACAACTCAGGGAACTGAGCGGAATAGGGGGCAGAAAGATTGTGAGAGCCATGGTGGGGGAGATTATCAGAGGCATGGCACCCCTCAGTAACAACACATTTGGGTCAGGAGAACCCAGCTGAATACTAGGCTATCCATGGTCCCCTACCACAAAGACTGATCCAGATGGCCCACGGAGGAGGATATACAGCTGACTGGGGATGGGAAGAGGGGGCAATGGGGAATTGGGGATAACAACTCATTGTTGGCCCACTAAACAATGTAACTCATTATGGACAATAAAAAAATAACTAACTTAAAAACAAACAAACAAAGCAAAACAAAACAAAACAAAACAAAGACTTCTTCCCAGGCAGACTCCAGGAGAGCCAAGTGGACAGGAAAGGCATTATTCTGATGTTCTACAAGATGCTCCCTTGAAAGGAGCTCTGAGAAGCTGGCAGGCTGGTGGGACATCTTTGGGTGCATTTGGTCTTTGTGTCTCAGTGGCATTCCTGAGATTTCAGAGATGGAATGTCTTTCTTTCCTTTTGGAGAAAACTCACCAGCAAAAGGCAAAGCTGAGAGCACTTCAAGGATAAGGGACATAAAGCCACTTGTGTTATTGGAATGTCTCATTTGTCTCTCGCTGTCTCTCATTGGGAAGCAGTTAACCCACAGACATTCAAGATTCCACTGGAGACAGGGCGTGTTCTTAAAAATGACATCTCAGTGACCCTGAAGTTTGCATTTGTTTCAGAAGCAAAGCTGCCAAATGAATGTTATTCCCAAATAAATTTGGATTAAAAAGAGTGGCTGAGCAAGGCTGGTAAATTAGACTAATTTTAAAGTTATGGAGTGGGTGAAGAGAGTAGAAGTTTTGTTTTGGAGAGTATAAGCCACCAAGTCAAAAAGTATTTTTTCCATCCTCTATCATTTCTTCAGAGTTTATAGGTCATATAATTATTCAATTAATAATTATCTGAACTCTTACAACTTCCTCAGTTTAATTATCTAAAAGGTTAGTTTCACATCATTTCTGTGTACAATTAAAAGCGGTCTTTTGTCTTTTCAAGTGTGTCCTAATTGCTTTGGTCATTGTCATACTCATTACTCTAAGTACTGAAAAGTTTCTTGCCTGTCCAACCTTAGCTCCACAAACCATAATTCTGGATCATCCTCCCGGGGATTAGTCTTTAGTTTCCATGCTGTGAGGGAAGCAGGTTTTTCGTGTCTGTACATGCTATTTCCTAAAACTAGAATAAACTTCCTTCTGGAGCTAATAGCTCACTTTTCATGCTTTATCTCACTTCAAATGTCACATTTGCAAGGAGACCTTTTGTAATCAGCTGTTGGTCTTTTCTCCTGCAGTGTACAATTTGGGATGCTCTAGTTTACTGCAGTCTATTCCAGTCTGCTAGATACTGCCTAAGAGATCAAAGTTCATGCTTAACTTGTGCTGTTCTTCCTATCATGTCTACTTCAGTGACTGGCATAGAGTAGATATTTTCCCATTAAAACAACCAGGTATTTCCAGCACTTGGGATGTTGAGGCAGGAGGATCAGGAGTTTCAGGCAAGCTTTAACTATATATTAAGTCTGAGGTCATCCTGGGGCATGAGATCCAGTTTCAAAAACCTAAGGAAATGAGTAAACAGACAAATAAAAAAGTTACTGGCTAAGTTCACTTTAAATTATCATTTAATGCATATTAAGCCCTGTTGATTTAGTTGTGGACTGCAGTCACAATTGTCTGAGTTTCTTTAGACCCTCCTGTGTAGCCATTATCACTTCACAGATTTACACTCAAGCATAGACATCAATATATGCACGAATGTCTTGTTAATATCTGAGTTCTTATTTATAGAAATAAAATGACAACAGGTGCCTGGAGGAACATCCTGCTTTACGAAACTCCCTGCACTGTACCATTATTGAGATATAAGGGAACAAGGCTGAAATTTTTCCTACCTCTGCCTCCCAAGGACTGGGACTAAAGGCATGTGCTATCACACTAAGCCCAAATCTTAATTTATATTTCCTGTGCTTATCCCTACCCAGGGCTCCAGTTTGATTGCTGCATCTATCCTCTGTTACATCTGCTTGTTTTGTTCTTTTCACCCATAGTTTCATTACACTTTAGATTTTTTATTATTAATCTTTATGTGTTAGAAGGAAATTCACATAGATTATCTGATAGAAATATCCCTCAATAAACCATTGTTTCTAAACCCTTTAATTTTACCTTCCTTGATTTTCTTTGTAAGTATATTTTCTCCTGCTCATTAGTTCATTACATAATTTCATCTTTCATTCTATAATTTACACAATAAATTGGAAATTAATTATATTTAGGATGCTGCTAATTGTGTAAAAATAAAGAAAAATGGAAATGCCTCTCATTAAAAAAATGTAAATTTTTCAAAGACAGGTTTTTAATATAGAGGCTACATTAAAAGTTTTATCTTATTTAATATTATAAAATATAGCTAGAATGTTATCTAGCTAGCTGATAGAGTTAGATAGAGGTAGCTCAATAGGATCCATAAGAGGTAAAGCACACAGACCATTTGGTAGAGAGAGAGAAAGAGAGAATGTATTTCCTTTTTCCTTTGAAGTCATGTTTTGGCTATATTAATCGGAAAGAGCTATAACTGAAAGATAGCTATAGAAACAGTGATGATAGAGAAATGGTGAATACTGGCCATGAGAAGAATGAAAAGACAGTCTTCAATTACCATTGATGGGGATGATGTCACATCTATTATCAGAAACTAGCAGTGCTCAATGTTTGTGGCAAGACTGCTTATTGAGCTCTGAGCTGATGGTATGGTTCAGAAGTCACCTTGGCATAATCAGTGGAGTCTGTGCTCCTGTGGGTGCAAAAGATGAAAGAGCCTGAAGTAGAGGGCAGAATCATGGAAAACAAAGACATGTTACAGGGATCCCCCAGAAAATATGAATAAAGAAAGGGAATTGACAAGAATGGGAAGGAATAAGGAAGATCAAGAGAGATGAAGACTAAAGCAAAATGTTTGATTTTGAAGGTCATGGCTGACTGCAGAGGGATCCCTTCAATAGAACGATGATGTCATGGACCACAGAATGGGGAAATGGCTGGAGAGAGAGAAGATAATGACAACACGAAGGCAGAGGGCCAGACCACTCACTGGACATGTCTGAGAAAAACCATAAAGGATATGCATGGTTTCCTTAGGGAAAGAAAATAATCTTTGTCAATGTCATGACATGATGTGTGCAGTTCATATGAAAATGACTTGATATCTACATCTGTTCTAAAATCTAATAATTACATATTATTATATTAATTGATATGTACCTCAGCCAAATTTATCTAATGACTATGTAAATTTATTGATGAATTTACTTAAAATATGTTGAAAAACCTCAGAGAGATATTTTCCTCAGAAAGCTTTTTTTCAAACATATCTGAGCAGAGAATATGGTGAGCATAACTACTATCCTCTTTATACTATGATATTTTGAGAAAAGCTTGTTGAGTCTCATTTTATCTACAAAATAGGTGAGATGATAGCTGAGTTGATGTGTTGGATCAGGTATTAGATGTAGCTTTACAACTTAAGGGTACTCTGGGAAGCAGTACTGAGAGGGAGTTAGGTAGCATTAGGTAGTTAGTCAGACAGGTTCATAGGAGATATTAATCTTAATTCCACTCTTCCAGGTAGAAACAAACAAGGCTATTTGTAGCAGCTATGGCAGGCTGGAATTACTCAGGTGCATGTGATGTTCAAACCCATCCCCTTCCAAATACTGCACCCAGGTCTTCTGGATTCAGCCTCAAATAAAAATAAAATTGGATAAGTTACCCAAGAATGATCCATGAAGAGGACAGTGATCTCTAGCTGAAACCAAGTACTTATGAGCTAGGAAGAGAATGTTCATTCATTCAAAAATTCTGCAAGAATTTGTTGAATATCTTCTCTGGCCTGGGAACTGAGCAAGGCTTTGGAGGCTGCAGCTGGCAGCCACCCTCTTTGACTAACTGGAGGTCAAGTGTCATGGTTTGATTGTGGTGTTCCCAACAAACAAATGAATGTGTTCTGAATGATTAATCCCCAGCTTATGGAAGTTTGGATATTAGAACCTCACTAGAGCTGTGTCATTGGGGGCAGGCTTATGGGGTTTATAAGCCATCTTGCCCTTGCCAGTTGTGGTAGTTTAAATAATGTCCCCCCAAAAAATTAAGGATTTATTAAAATTATTAATTGTCTCCAGGCTTCTGGCTAGAGGAAGTACCACTTTGGCCTAGCCTCCTGGGGACTGACCCTTTCTAATTTGGATGTAAAATACTAAGGATAGATATGCAAAAGAAGAGCCAGAACCCTGACCTGGAGTTCTGCATTGTGTGAATCAGTGTGTTACAGTGTGCTTGCTTGTGGTGCTGGTGCTGGGCTTCTGTCTGTCTCTGCTTGGATCTGTGAAAGGGGGCCAACTTTCCCTTAACTTCTTCCCCTGGATCTGTTCAATAAATTTTCCTCCCCAAATCGTGCGTGGTTTGGAGATTCATCCCAGCGGCGTGTGGCTGACTACAACACCAGTGTTTGGCACACCTTCCTGCCACTCTTTGCAGTGCTGTGGCGAAAGTGATGTCCACCCCTCTGCTCATGCCATCATTTTCACTGCCAGGATAGAGTCTCCCCTCGAGTCTGTAAGCCAAATAAACCCTTTCCTCCACAAGCTGCCTTTGCTTGGGTTCTTTCTGTGCAGCAACTAGAAAGCTGACTGCAACAAGTTTGGTACCAGAATGTGGGGTCTGTTGCTGATAGAACCCTGATTTTGTGGCTTTGGGCCTTATGAAAGTGATCTGCAGGAGGAATGTGGAAGAATTTGAAACCTCATCCTAAGAGTCACCTTGCAGTGCTGTAAGTACAGCTTCATGGACCATTCTGGTCAGAGTTAAAATACCTGAATGCAGTAAGATCTATGGACTGTGAGGTTTGGCCTGTAAGGGTGAAAAAGAACTTTGTAGGGACTGTGCCAGAAGCAGTTTGCATGAGAAGCTTGCTGTGTTCTGCCTGCCTGTGTCCTGAGAACTTGTGCAGGGTTGTTTTATGTGGAAATGGACTGGTGTGAGCAGATGGAGATGGCACAGAAAGGAAGGAAATCTTTGGGTTAAAACTGCTGCCCATTCAGCTGCAATTGTTTGAGAGATTACAACCATTGAGATTGGGCCAGGTGATCTGCATTGGGATAGCAGGAAGAATGTGGAGTCTTTTGAATTCAGGGGCCTGAATGTTTTGTAATCACCTGGATTAGCAAGTTAGTAGCCCACTTAGCTCTGTGGAGTATAACAAATTCAGGAAGAGAGAGTAATTGGATTTGCAAAATAGTTTTGTTTTTGAAAAATGGCCATCAGAAATGTGAAGCAGGTGTGTTGGATTGCCTTCATGGAGGCCTGAGGGAACCATGAAGATGAACTGTGGGTTGCAATGGAGACCCACTGAATTCCAGGAATATGGATAGCTGCCAAGGAGAGCTGCCAGCACGAGAAGTTTTCTTGGACTAAGTAGCTGAACTGGAGGGGTAGAATCGAATCTCCAAGAGATTTGTTACTGGTTAGAATTATTGAACTTGGAGTTAGATATTGATGTTTCCATGCTTGTTTTAAATCTTATATTGGTTCAATCTGTTTTTGCCATGCCTCATGTTATCTTTTGCACTGTGAATGTTCTGTGTCATTATGGGTTTACTTTTTGGTGTTATGGAAAAACTGTGGGGACTTAGGAGTTGAGGTGAACACATTGTATTTTATATCGTGTATGATTATTAGTTTGTGGGGGTCATGGTGGACTGTCATGGGTTGATCCAGGTGTCCCCCACAAACAAATGAATGTGTTCTCAGTGATCAATCCTCATCTGATGGCAGTTTGGGTTTTACAACCTCACTAGAGCTGTGTTTTTGGGGGCGGACTTATGGGGGTTATACGCCAGCTTCCCCTTGCCAGTGTTTGGCACACCTTCCTGCCATTGTTTGTAGTGCTGTGGCAGAGGTGATGTCTACCCCTTTGCTCATGCTATCATTTTCCCTGCCATGTGGAGTCTCCCCTTGAGTCCATAAGCCAAATAAATCCATTCTTCCAAAAGCCACGTTTGCTTGGGTTCTTTCTACAAAGCAATTAGAAAGCTGACTGCAACATTAAGTGAGTTGGAAGGAAGGTGGGTTATCTGTTGTCTGAGGCCAACATGGATATCATTAGCATGGATCATTGACAGACACCAGCACAGGCTGTAAGTGATCAATGTTCTTTCGCTCCATACTTCCTCAATATCCTTCTTGAGCTGAGGAGATGGCTCAGCAGTTAAGGCACTTGCTTGCAAAGTCTGATAGCTCTGGTTTGATTCCCCAATACTCATCTAAGCCACATGACCAAAGTGGCACATGCATCTGAAGTTTGTTTGCAGTGGCAAGAGGCTCTGGCATAACCATATTCTCCTCTCTCTCTCTCTCTCTCTCTCTCTCTCTCTCTCTCAAATAAATATTTTTTTAAAAAATAAATAAAAATAAAATAAATAAAACCTGGCTGCTCACAAAGACTCTTGGGCTGTTAATCTCTTAGCAGCTGAAGTTTTCACCACTGGTAAGGTTTTGGCCTTCCCACCCTGGTTAAGCTTCCAGGGTAGGAAAGGATATACATGGGCTCTTGGACCACGTGGATGTTTCCACTCCTCACCCTTTGGTTCCCAGACTAATCTCCTCTGCCATTCCACCCTCCTGAAGCTTTTGCCAGGGTGGGAAAGGACGGAAAGGATATTTTTGTTTTCCCCTATGCCCATGGACTTTACATGGACTCTTCCCATAGGCCCATGAATTTATACATGAGACCTTAGACAATGCGGGTGCCCCTATTCCCCATTCTTTGGTCCATGAACTCTTCCAGCTCCTCACTTCTGAATGAATATACTAAATTAATAACCAATCTTCTCAGTCTGGTTTACTTCTTAAAGTAAAAGCAGGCATAAGCTCAGCTTTGGAGTTTGTGTTTGAACCACCAGTAATAATACCCTGACTCAGTGCTTCAATGACTAAGAAAAATATGGGTCAGGAAATATGTGGAGACATGACATTTTCCTTTCAGAAATAATTGTTGAAATCCAAATATCGCAGTTCCATTTACTCTGTAGTTAGATCATCCAAATTGTGTTCTGTGCAATGTAAGGACATTGAGGTCAACCTCTCCTCTACCCAGTGGGTTTAGAGTCTGCCAAGGTGCTAGCCAAGTGTTGTAATTTTATGCTCAATTAACATCTGGTTAGAACTTGTTCAGTTAACAAACTGCTTGCCTTTGAAGGTAAATCATGGGATTTTTTTTTTTTCATTGCAGCTTGGAATCATTCTTATTTGGGAACCTTTCTGAACATAAAGGCATCCTTTCCCATTCTAGTTTGCAACATCCAACTGAGTTCCTGCTGTGCAGTTTCATTAGGCAGGCAGCTCCCACTGAGAGGAACACAGGTTCCATGCACTGAATGGGTGATCAGAAGCAGACAGACGTTTCTGAACACGGCTTTGAAAATGTGCCTTTTGCAAAATCCATGAGTATTTTCATGTAATTAATCTTTGTTTAACCACAATGACTTCTTTTTTAATATAAAAACCACCCTTAAAGATTTTTTACTTGCAAGTATAAAAAAACTTAGAAAAAAATGTCAAAATTTTCTGGATATGCAATACTATTTAGTGAAAATAGAAAGACTATGCAAGCAAAATATTATTTTGCATTTTATAATCATAGCAATAAAATTATTATTATTAATTAGTGGCAATACTGGGGATTTAATCCAGGGCCTTAAGCATACTAGGAAATAGACAAATAACCTCTGTGTTACATCCTCAGTCCTGGATTGCTCTTAATATTATATTATGATAACATAAGGATCAAGGTTTTATCTGCTTTTAAATATTAAACAGAATTGATGTAAAACTTTCTAAGGCCTTGTTTCTAATAGTACACTGGTCATCCTCTCTTGGATTGGAACAACTTTAGTGTATTTTAAAATCATATGTGAACAAATGGGATGGTCAATTAATATGTAATATATTTTCTTTCTATATTTAATTCCATAATTATTTTTTCAGAGCTTGCTATAGGTAAAGAAGAAGGTCAATAAAATGTGAAATATTGTGGGATACTGCTAAAGGGACACGGAGGGCATTGGGTTAAGGCAAGTCGAGACAGGCTGAGGCCCTGGTGGATCCAGCAGGCACTTTGCCACCTCCACCCTTAATCCTAAAACTCCCAGCTCCCTAAGCAGGCAACAATGAACCCTGAGTTATGGGGCTGACAATCAGTGATAGTTTCTCCATAAGTTGCCACCACCAAACTCGTGTCCAGAATCAAGTACTCAATTTATGCAAAGCAGGCATTCCCAGGATGCTGACCACTGCCAATCTCCTTTGCCCATTTCTGCCTCTGCCTCTCTCCTTTTTTTCTATAAAACCAACTGTATTGATATAATAAAGGAGAGAGAGCTTTCCAGGGCATTCTCAGGGACAACTTTGTCCTTCACTCTGGAGAAATGAGCTGAAGACTAACACAGAGAGCCACGCTCTCCAGGGAGTATCCTCTGCCATACTCCCAGAGCTGTAACACTTAGAGCCGCTCATCCGCAACACTCTCGTGGGCACCAGCTTGAAGCCATCCAGAGGTCGCCTGCTCCCTCCCTGTCCAGGTCTGCAAACCAGCCACTGCACCTGTCGTCCCTCCTCAGCACCAGCACGCAGCCAGCAGCCTCCTCCGCATCAGCGCCTGGCGCCTCTGGCAAAAGCCACCCAATGAATCACACGGGCCGGGGCTGCCCCACAGTTGGGCAGCCAACACAGGAGCCAGAAAACCCGCAGAACGACCAAATCAAGAAAATGTGTCAGATGGTGTAGGTAGGATGTATAATTTAAGAGGCCCTCTTTTTTTTTTTAAAGCTATCTTTCTTTATTAATAATGTTGGCAATGTCTGTCCTTTCTGGCTCTTTGTGGAGACATCCTAGTATTCCTAGTTGAAACATGTTCATCTTTGGTGTTCACGTTAGACATGTATCTTTAAGATTTTATGGAATACTAAGTGCACCTGTGGTGATATCTTTATATTACTTTGTGGATTTGGTCCACGAAATGATTTTCTTTCAAGTACTTGTTTTTTTGTTGTTGTTTTTGGTGGTGGTGGTGGTTTTGATGCTCCACAGTGTCTACATTTTCACTTACCATGTAGTTGCTTATGTTCCAAAAATTGAACAATGTCTAGAATTAGACTACTATATCATAGGTTCTAGACATACTTTACCTTTTATTCAGTATAAATTGTTTCAGAGTATGGAATTTTTCAGTACTAATGGATGCAGCCTTTGTAAAAAGCCTTAATAAAATAGCCAGGAAACACCTGTACTTAATGAAAGAAAAATTATGGTTTTTGTAGTTCTTAATTTCTGCTTTCTAGTAAGTCACCTCTAATTCTTTGTATAAGAGGCAAGTATTGCAAACCAAATTCTAGTACTTGCTCACAAATGTGTGTGTGTGTGTGTGTGTGTGTGTGTGTGTGTGTGTGTCCCTGTAGCTACTGATAGTCTCCATATGGAGTGCAATAAAATGGAGTGAAAGAGACTAGTAGGGATAAAATTTGGGTGTTATCATTACCAGATGGGGAGGGGCAGGAATCAGAACTAGGATTCAAGTACAATTGTCTGTGCCTTGTTACTCCATTCAACAGTTAACATGTGGCATAAGCAAACACAGGGTCAGCTTGATTCACTGCTATTTAAATGCTTTGGCTGCAGACCATTTCTCCATATGGCGGAATATGCCATTTTCAAGTAAGTGCTTTGAATCTGAACACAAAAAACAGCTGTCCACAAACATATATCTTTACTTTGTGAGCAGTCTCAAAGAATTCTACTTCATATTAAATACCTCTGGATTTCTCAAGCTCATAGATAATTTTAAATACATATTTACTCAAACTGTAGCAGATGCAGAACTCAAAAGAGAAATGGAAAACCAAAAAACCAAAAAATATATATATCCATAATAGGTCAAGGCACATATTTGGTTCAAATTCCTAAATGAAAGATGTCACAATGATTTTGCTAGATTATAAATCTATTATTTTCCCTAGATTATAAATATTTCTTTCACAAGCTTTTATTTTCTAAGATTAAAATTCAAGTGAAAAGTTATTTCATAGATAAAAAGTATGTGTCGAAAGTTCCACAAAGCCAGAAGATGAAGTCTGAAACACGAGGCACATTGATTCTTCTCAGTTTTCTGTGGAGATGAAGTAAAACTGATTGATTTTAACTCATCTTTAAAATATCCAAATATGATTAATACTAATAACTTTGCATGCTTTCAGAGGTTACTTGAATGTGGTTGCTCTGAGCAGAAAACCTCTGCTTTCTGCCCATCAACCTCATCATTCAGTGCAAGGTACCCTGGTCCTCCTCTTCAGAAGCTTTCCAGCCATAAATATGGCCTTAATTGGTCTCTGGTACTCACATATAGGCAGAATCCACCAGTGAGCCATGTCAGCTTTTATGTAACAATAAGACAGCTGCGATGGGAAAGCTGGGGTTCCCAGAAAGTGGGGGTTCCTAGCTAATTCCAATGTACCTTAAAATTTAAGAGTACCTGGATTCTTGTTCTATAAAATTAGCGAATTAAAATTATAGATCACCAGAGGATAAACTATGGGAGGCTTTATTTAAAAGGAAAAGAGATGTTACAGAGAGCTCCAGCCCCCAGTGAAGGAAAGAGCTCATTGGGGAGGTTTTAGCCACATACAATCTGTGCTGGCCAGCCAAACAAGGGAAAGAAGGGAAGATTTGAGGGCTCTCATCATGAGGGAAAAGGTTCACTTGGGAAAGAACCCCAAGCCCCCTCACCACAGCTCTGGTGTCTGTGGCAAGGGGGCTTACCTAGGCCTAGAGATTCAGATCTCTCTGCTGGGAAGCCATGAGGGAAATAAGAGAGCAATCCTCCTTCTTCTAGGTGACTACATCTCTGGCCCAGATGAGCCCGAGAGACAGCTGGTTGGTTTGTCTTTGACCAATCAGTTTCAGGATTAGGCTTCTAGTAAGAGACACCTTCCACTCAGAGGGAGAGGGTCAGGTAAGGTAAGAGATAAGTGGAGCCAAGCTTTTTTTTTACAATTGTCTGGCATGGGAATCTGTTTACTTCCTTTTATTTCCACGATTGCTTTTAAATCCTGGTTTACATATTCACTTTTATAATTTGTTTGTTATCTGCCTATACCAAATTTAACCTTCTTATAAAGGATAGTGTTGAAGTTTCCTTCTCATTGCTGAGATAAAATACTCAACCAGAAGCAGGCAACACAAGGAAAGAATTGATTTCAGTTTGAAAGGGGATTTTCTTAATAGCTGGGAAAACATGGCATGAGCAGGAAACTGGGCATCACATCTTCAGAGCAGTAAGAAGGAAGCAGTATAATTACTGGACTTGGAGCTGTGCTTTGTCATCCCACAGCCAGTCACAGCAACACATCTCCTCCAGGAAGACCCACCTCCCAAAGGACCCACATCCTTCACAAATTGCCATGTGCTAAGGATCTAGTATTCAAAATCATTCAGAAACATGAGCCTGTAGGGAGCATTTCATTCAAATCACCACAGATAGTGTTTACTTGCCAATAGAAAAACTCTCTTTGATGGTAAAGTTGAATGATGAAAGAAATGTTCTCTTGCTAATATATATATATATATATATATATATATATATATATATATATATATATATATATATATATATATATATATATATATATATATTTGGCACATTTTCAGAAGTAGAAAGTTATCTTTCTCTTAATGATTCTATTCATGATCAAAGTTTCTGAAAAGCAAGCAGAATGGGAATTCCTTGAGAACTTAATTTTGAAAGCCACTAAAATGTTAGTACAACAAATAGACTTTTAACCTTTTTTGAAGTAAATTTGTGTTGCAATTACTAAAAGATGGTTTGTTTTAAAAAATATGCTTGGGGCTGGATGGACGGCTTAGTGGTCAAGCGCTTGTTTGCAAAGCCTAACATCACAGGTTCAAATCCCCAGTATCTACATACCTATTCTCATTCTTTCTCACTCTTTATCTCTTCTTGCAAATAAATATTTTTTTTCAAAAAATATAGATTGTATAAGCAAGCATCTTTGGAGTGATGTGGACTGTTATTATGAAGGTCTTTAGGCAGATATGTAGACATTATGTTGTCATCTCTTGTAAATGAGAAAGCACACTTGCTAGCATACAGTTTTCCAAACATTTCAAAGAATTTTAGTAAAACACAGAACGCTGGCTGTCTTCATAGTTTACTTAAACCTATTCTTACAACAAACTTTTATTATGCTGCAAAAATACCAATCCATGCAACAACTAAAGCTTTATCAATGACTTTATCATCTCATTATTTAAACTATTTAATTAAGGAATATTTCTGTGTCGAGAATTGATTGTAGGAGTTTTAATCAGAGGTTAAGCTTATGAAAGTGGTTAGGCTGATTCATCTACCAGCATGGTTATCAATAAAACATTTTCGCAATTAATTTTATCAGAGAATTGACAGATGTGGAATGCATATAAATCAAATATATACTTGTTAAGTAATTTGCAGTTTAACTTAAACATGATTGAATAATAACACTGACTGCATTAATAAGCTTGGGCAGAAATAAGTTTCTGAAGTTATCCTAAAACATAAGAATCTAATTTCTAGTATGTTTCTAATTTATTATTTAAATTGAATTTTCCACCCTTGAGCTAATTCATTTATAGCATATTTTGGAACATTTTGCTCAGTACAACTTTCTGAAGAAGAATGTTTACTATGCTTCCCTCTTCTTTTCTGCCAGAGATGAATATTTAAAAAGTCAATATGGAATGATATGGAATTTGATTTGAACTTTGAGGTAGTTTCAAAAATAGAGTTTAGCAGATACATAGATTGCTCATCTATATAGTTTTGATCAAGAACATTCTCATTAATTATGACATAAGAATTTAACTGATTTTTAAGCATCATTCACATAATAATATCCCTGAGTTACAGTCATGCCTATTCATCTACTCCTAAATTTTAACAAATATATTTTACTCCATTTATGGTACTTTTTCTCCTAAATATGAATACTGTATCTTGGAAAGGTCCTAAGCTGATAGTTCTGTTTATTTATAGATGAGCAATGGTGTGGGTTGCATTAATACATAACTACCAAATTTCTCTATACGGTGAAGTATATTGGCTCCTGCATAGAGCTACAATGTGGGTTAATTCAATGCTATCCACTGGGAATTATCTAGCTTTAGAAAGACCACTGGCAGAAGCATAGGGCAGGTCTTTAGGGAAGGATTCCAAGGCTGCTAGCAACCTTTTAAATGACATCTAAAGTTCTCACATGTCTATTGTGATGTTTTAGTTATTTTATTTATTTTTTAATGAGAGAGAGAGAGAGAGAGAGAGAAAGAGAGAGAGAGAGAGAGAGAGAGAATTATCGCACTAGGGCCCCTTGTCATTGCAGATGAATTCTTTGTGCATTTGGCTGTGTGGCTTTACATGTGTACTTGGGAATGAATTGAATTCATGCCATCAGGCTTTGTAAGCAAGCTCCTTCCACAACCATGCCATCTCTCCAGCCCTAAACTTTGGAGATCTTCATTGGGCATTTTACCTATCCCGTTGTCTTCTCTAGTTCAGGAGGTATGATCTCCTTTACAGGAGTTATGCTGCTTCCTTCTGGAGGTTTCTTATCTTTCTATGTTGGAATTTGCAAATCTGTTGCTGAGGGTTGTTGGGCATCCCCTTCTTATGCTCTCCCCAGCTAAGCCAAAGCTCTGTCGCTTGCACTGCTCTCTTGCTCTCATAGCTGCCTCTGTGGGCTTTTCTTTAGCCAGGGACCGTGGCTGGCCAAATTGAGGCTTCTCTGTTTGCAAATATTCCCTGATCTCAGGCCCTCCGTGTAGCTCAGTTTTTATCAGTATGTTGTCTCTTCAGGACGGTACCTGGCGAAGCTTGAATAGTAAGCAAACCTGACAGGTGAATTGAGAGATTGACAAAGGGGATGGAAGGAATTGAGGTGGGGAGAGGGAGGGAGCAGTTATATACTAATTTAAACCAATAATGAAAAACTACCATAAAATCCTTACTTTCATACAGTATCTCAAGGAAGCTGGGGGCATTGTCTGGTAAGAAGGGCCCTGAAGAGGTTGGGAGGAAGCCAACTCCCCCAAAAAAAAGTATGGTTCCTTCTCCGCACTGCTGACCCATCTGCCAGAGGAATCACTGTTTCTCCAATACCTGCAGGGATGGGAGGCCTCTAAGGCACATGGGCCTGTGCTGAGGACAGGACTGGCAAGATGTCTTTTGGCTGAACTTTTTAGGAGCACCTTTTGAGTCCTCTCCTTCCACAAAGGAATGGCTGATGCTGTGTTCTACTTGCTTCTCTGCTTGCTGATGTGATTTGATTCTGCTCTTTTCCAGTATCACTGAACATTAGAGATATCTGAAGCTTTATCTCTGTCCTCTTTAGATAAAGTCTGCTGCTTTATTTTTTCTTCCACGAAAACAACCTCTGCACTGCCATCTTAGAACTCAGCCCTCATGCACGAAGTGACCCAGTATAGACAATGCCTGGTGCTATAAACATAATCTCCCTGCACTCAGGGAGTGATGGATTAAGATAAGTAAACAAAATTCCAAATTAGATTGCAAAACAAGATAATTCAATGAAAGGTACAGTGCATCTAAGGGATTATTGCCTTGTACATCTATTTGAAATTCATAGAATGGAAAGTTCTTGATGGGGAGATTTGGAGCAGACTATTAGGATGAAATTATATTCATGATCTGACTTAAAAGACAGCCGAGTTTTAACATCCATTTCCTCATGGTATTAAATATATATATTGAGAGAGTTGTTCAATGCCATTCTTTTATTATACAATTTTATTTTCTTTTTTATTCATTTTCAAGCAGAGAAATACAGAGATAAAAAGAGAGGGAGAGAGCATCAAGGCCACCACCTTGTGGGTCTGGCACATGTGGGTACTGGGGAATTGAACCCGGGGCCTTAGGCACTGAAGGCAAGTGCCTTAACCTCTGAGCCATCTCACCAGCCCGACAATTTTATTTTCTGTGCCTGCCATGGATCTGTGTGACACTATTTGAACAGAACATTGAATTATAAACTATTTCTACCTTTGGCACAATGACAATATGTCTTCACTACCTTTGTCAAAACTCACTGACTATGCCATCTTTAAGAGTTACATATTGCATTGCATGTTAATTTTAACTGAAAATATTAACAACATAGATATTGAGTTCGAATTTATAAAGTACATGCTGAAGAATTTTCAAGGAGGTACAACAATTCCTGAATTTTTTCAAATGCACAAAACATAAGATGGAAGACTATAGAAAGATATATGTGATATAAAAAGTATATACACACGTAAAATTTGGAGTTTATCTGATATATACCACCCACAGCCCACAGGCAGCATCCTGCCCAGGATTGCTATGAAGACACCCGACCACAAAACTATAAACTTACTTCAACCATTATGAGATTTAATGTTCTAATTTTTCATAATCTTTGCAGTTCTTGAGTAGGAATATTATATATGACATGCCATATTGCATGTCAAAAATATAAGAGAGCTAAAGATATGTTCACTAAGTTTGTTTTTTCAATATTTTCATCTGTGATAATCTTAGGTGTAAAGTACAGCAAATAAGATAGCTTTATGAACATTTTGTGTCACAGAATTTGCTTGCCAGGGGAGAGTCCAGACAGCCAACATCTTACTGTTCCCCCAACTCCCGACCTCTAGGGACTTACATGTAGCTCCATCCCCTAGTCAGAAACTGTACTACTACTACCGTGATGCAATCCTTACCCCCAGAGTCTTTGGACCTGTGTGGGAGCAGCTCATTCCCCAGGCCAGAGATCACACCTCCATCGTCCTACTGCAGACCTCATCCCCTGCACCTCTGAGCTGTGTCCCTATGTACTGCAACACTGCGGCTAGTCTGCTTGAACCTCTACCCCAGCACTTAGAGACATGTGCGGAGCTCCTGCACCTCCACTTTGATGCATGAATGCACACTCACTCCAGATGCCATGGACCCACGAGGAGCTCACGCACCATGTCATTGGTCACACCACTGCTGCCCTATTGCAAACCCACACTCAGTGTTTCAGGACTACTGCAGACTCATTCCCCAGGTCAAAAGCCACAATAGAACATGTCCTGAGTCCTATAATCCTTCATCTTTGGTCCCTTATGGAGTAGCTCCTTGCTTTCTAGGCCAAAGACCAACACCACAACTTAGAAGATCTCAGAGCTGGCACAGAACACTTATAGCTAGGTCAGAGCTATCCATGACAATCTTGGCATTCTACTCTGTTCTTTGCCAGCTTGTATGCCAGCTTGTATGGAGTACTTCATGGTGAATTCAGGTGCCATGAGTTGTCCTGTCCCAGCACAGATTATTGCAGCTATCTCATCCATGAATCAGTAGTCAATGGCCCTCAAAACTGAACTTTAAGCATCACCTAGCTAATGCAAAATCACCTAAGCCAGGGTAACAGTAAGCAGAGTTCAAATGACTCAGAGTTGTGACTCTCAGACTCTGAGAGCTCACTCAATCCAGAATGACTAGAAACACATACCAAAACTCACACATAACAAATGGATACCACATGCATAAGTTATAATGTAAAATGCAATAAATAGGAACAAGAAAGACAATGTATCTCCTCCAGAAATCACCACTCTCAGAGTAATGGTTTCCCACCCCCATGAAAGCAACTTAAATGAAACTCCTGATTCAGAATTAAAAATTATAAGTATCCTTAATTAGTTGAAGGACTTCAGGAATAAATTCCTCATTGCAGTCCAAAAAAACACACACAGCTGAATAAAATTTGGAAGACAATTCAGGATATGAATATGAAGAGAAGGCCATTCAGGTACAAAAGACACACAGAGTATCAAATAGGACAAGAAAAGAAACTCTCCATGTCATTTTATAGTTAAAACATCAAATATGCAAAGCAAAGAAAATACATTTACAAGTAAAAAGGAGAAAAATCAGCTCCCACGTAAGGCAGGCCTATCATCATAATAGCTGGTTTTCAATGGAAAATTGAAAAATCAGAAGGGCTTGGAAAAATTTATGTCAAGTGCTGAGAGATTACAGATGTCAACCCAAAATACTATACTAAGCAAAGCTATGTGTCATAATTGGAGGGGCAAAAATTTTTTTTCATGATAAAAGCAGTCTAAAGAAAATTTTGACTACCAAGCCAGTACTAGATAAGATATAGGAAGCAATTGAGCAGACTGAAGAAAAAGATAAACACATTCAAAAACTATGGGAAAAATAATCAACAGCAGACCAGTTGTTATGCAAATGAAGTACAATTAAACAGCAAACATGACAAAATCATCCACATGACAAGAATTACTACACTTTTCAATAATTATGCTGAATATTAATAGTCTTAGTGCCCCAGTCAAAAGAAACAGACTAGCATACTGAATTAGAAAATAAGATTCATATTTTTTCTTTTTATAAGAAATTCACCTCACCATCAAGAAAGATACTACCTTAGGATGAAAGGATAGAAAAAGGTCTTCCAAGAAAGTGGAAATAGAAGTAAAGCAAGAATTGCTATTCTAATATCTGGAAAATATACTTCAAACTAAAACAAGTTAGAAAAAATTCACTTCATCCTGACTGATGGAATGATCCCTTAAGAGAACATTGCTATTTCTAAACTTGTACACACTGAACACAGGGCACTGAACTTCATAAAATAGACATTACTAGATATGAAGTCGCAGCTACACCCCAACACTGTAGTTGTAGGTGACTTCTCTAAACCCTCCCCACTCTCACCAAAAGACAGGTCATTAAGAAAATAAATTAACTGCTTGCTTACAAGGCCTGACAATTCTAGGTTTTCTTCCCCAATACCCATGAAAATATAGATGCACAAAGTGGCACATGCATCTGGAGCTCATTTGCAGTGACAAGAGGTACTGTCATGCCCATATTTATTGTCTGTCATCTGTATGTCTTTCTCTCTCCTTCCCTCTATTTTCCCTCCAACGCTCCATCTCTCTTTCCTTAAAAATAAATAAATATAAATATTTTCAATAATAATTCAGGTCCAGCAGCATTCACTGTAGAATTCTACCAGATATTTAAAGAAAAAATTGAAAAATACTAAAATTGTTCCATAAAATAGATAAAAAAGAATGTAAACAACTTTTTCTTAAAGCCCAGGATTAAAATGATAACAAAATCAGATAGAGACACAACACACAAAAAAGAAAACCATAGACTAATATCCTTGATGAACAAACACATTTTCAAAAAATATTTGCCAAAGGAATTCAAGAACACATATGAAAAGATCATTCACTATGATCAAGTTAGTTTCCTTCTAGAAATGCAAGGTTGGTTAAGCATATATGAAACAATAAACATAATACATCACATAAATGAATCAGATGGAAATCACATCGTCATCTTAATTGATTACAGACATGATTTTGACAAAATCCAACAATTTTTCATGATAAAAATTCTGGAGACTGCCAGTCCTCGAGTCCAAGCCTGTTCTCAGTCTAGTCCTGCTGTCCTGCACTCACCTGCCCCTTCCTTTCTTTCAACATGACAGATGCCGCTCTGTCCTTTGCCAAGGACTTCCTGGCAGGTGGAATGGCCAGGGCCATCACCAAGACCGCTGTAGTGCCCATCCAGCGGTCCAGCTGCTGCTGCAGGTGCAGCAGGCCAGCAAGAAATCACAGCAGAGAAGCAAAGCAAGGGCATAGTGCACTGTGTGGCTCATATCCCCAAGGAGCAGGGAGTCCTGTCCTTCTGGTGTGGTAACCTGGCCAATGTCCTCAGATACTTCCCCACCCAGGCTCTCAACTTTGCCTTCGAGGATGAATACAAGCTGATCAGCCTGGGTGGTGAGGACAAGAGGACCCAGTTTTAGCACTACTTTGCCAGAAACCTATCATCAGATGGCACTGGCCTGTTCCAAGCCTTTAATGTGTCTGTATAATATATTATCGTGTACCAAGCAGCCTACTTTGGTATCAATGACACTGCAAAGGGAATGCTTGCAGATCCCAAGACTACTCACATCTTCATCTGCTGGATGACTGATTGCCAGGTTTGTTGCTGCCATTGCTGGCTTGACACTGTTCACAGTGGTATGGTGATGCAGTCGTGACACAAAGGACGTGATATCATGTGCACAGCCTGATTAGCTGCTGGAGGAAGATTGCTGGGATGAAAGATGCAAAGCTTTTATCAAGGATGTATGGTCCAATGTTCTCAATGGCATGAGCAGTGCTTTCATGAAATCAAGAACACATAATTGTTTTCCTAGATGTTCCTCTTGTGAAGAGCATGTTTTATTATATAATGTATCTTGAGCATTCTGGACAGATTTTCTGGGCTGTATATCAATGGCACCTAGTTACCAGTTGAAAGTGGGAAGCAATAATATCCATCTAATCAGTTTTCTCCTAAAGCCATTTTCACAATGACAGTAATGATGGGACTCAATATAATTATTTTTATTTCAGTCACTCCTGATAAAAATTTGTAGCAACAAAAATATCTAAAAGCAAAAAAAAAATTTGTGGAGAGAACAGTGATAGTGGAAAAATATCTGAGCATAATGAAAGCTATATATGACAACCCTATAGCCAACCTAACTATAAGTGGGAAAAACTGAAGTTTACAGTAAGATCAGTAACAAGGCAAGGATATCCTCTCTAAACTCTTATTCAATAGTGTGCTTGAAATCTAAGTAAAAGTAATTGAAAAAGTGAATGAAATATATGGAATACAATAGGAAATGAAGTCAAAGTATCCTTATTTGCAGATATATGATTCTGTACAAAAGACACCATAAAGACTCCACCAGAAAATTCCTAGAGCTAATAAACACTTTCAGCAAAGTGGCAAAACAGAATGTTAACATACAACATCTGTAGTCTTCCTATATACCAATTATAAACACATTAAACATAACTAAAGAAACAATCCCATTCACAATAGCCCCCAAATTAAAGAAAAAAAAACAACCTTGCAATATATTCCTAACAAAGGAAGTGAAAGACATCTACAAAGAAAACTTTAAAATATTGAAAAAAGAAATTGAAGAAGACACTGGAAGATGGAAAGACCTCCGGATACATGGATTAGAAAAATTAATTTTATGAAAATGGCCATCATACCAAAATCCATTTAATAGCTCAATAAAATTCCAATCAAAATTCTAGTATCATTTATTTTCAGAAGTAGGAAAAGTCTTAAAATTCACCTGGCAATTCAAAAGACCCCAAGTAGCCAAAGTAATCCTTGACAAAAAATAAATAGTGGTAAAAGTACCACCATACCAGATTTCAAGTTAAATTACAGAGCCTTATTAATAAAATTAGCATGGTACTGGCACAAAACCAGACATGAAGACCAATGCAATAGAGTAGAGGCCTTAAGCATAAATTCATGTAACTATAGCCACATGAATTTTGACTTAAGATGCCAAAAATACACATTGGAGAAAACAGCACCTTCCAAAAATGGTGCTGGAAAAAACTGCATGTCCACATGAGTAATAAAACGAGACACAAAAGTCACCTCCAAAAGGATCAAGAATCTCATTGCAAGACCCCCAAATTCTAAAACAAATAGAGAAAAAGTAGGGATATTCTGTAAGATATAGGCCTAGATAAGGACTTGTGTGATGGTTAAATCTGATTGTCAACTTGACCTGTTCAGTAATCTTGCGTGGGTCTGTTGTTTGCAGGAAGGTTGTTTACAGGAAGGCAGCCCTCTCAGTTGCGGACTCGATGTAGGGAAAGTCAGGGGAGCTAGAAGCAGACATCCCTTCCTGGGAGGGCAGTGTAGGAAGGAGATTCCAGAGACTCAGGGAGTCAATAAGTGTGGGAAAGGGTTGCAATACCATGCCATAAGGCTATTTAAGAGGGAAAGAAATGTGTCTCTTCCCTCTGTTCCCCTGCCTGTTTTGTTGGTAAATGTAGGGTGGTGGTAATAGGTTTCTCCCTGTTTGAACCTGTGAAAGGGCTCTTTTACCCTTATGGAACTTGCCCTGGATATGTAGCTTCGATAAATCCTTTCCTCCCAATAACTGTGCCTGGTTTGGAGGTTCATACCAGTGGCATGTGGCTGACTATGACAGACTTGTTATAAGGAAGTAAGACAAACGATTAGAAAATGGGACCTAATCAATTTAAAACTTTCTGTACAGCAAAGGAAACTGTCCTTGTAGTGAAGAAGAGAATCTTTTCCAACTATACATCTGACTGAGGATTAATATCTAAACTATATAGAGAACTCTAAAAATTAAACATTAAGAATGAACAACCCATTCTAAAAGTGGGCTATGGAACTGAGCAGAGAATGCTCAAGAGAGCAAATACAAATGACGATTTATGTAAAAATGTGTTCCACATTCTTAGTCAGCATTGAAATACAATTTAAAACTACTTTGACATTTTATTTCACCCCAGGCACAATGGCTATCACCAAGAAAACAAAGGAAACACACTCTGAACAGGATATGGCGACACAGGAATTCTTACTTACTGTTGGAGGGAGTGAAACCTGGAATAGCCTCTTAGGAAATCAGTTCCTCAAAAAACTGAAAGTAGACATTCTGTATGACCCAGGCATACTATTAAACATATAACCAAAGGACTCTATTGTATTATAGAGATAGCTGCACATCTAATGTCTATTGCTGCTGCATTCACAATAGCTGGTAAATGGAACCAAAGGAGATGTTCACCAACAGCTGAATGAATAAAAAATTCAGTATGTAGTCCATATACACAAAGGAAATTTATTTAGGTCTAAAGAAAAGAAATTTCAAGAATTTCAGGACAATGGACAGAACTGGAAAATATAATTATATTTAAGTGATATTATTAGTCTTTCTGCTTAATTAATTCTGCCTTCTCTGTGTAAATTCTTAATTTTTTTCTTTCTTTCATAAGTCTTAAATCTCATAATGTTTTCTTACAAAAGTATATTATTTACACATGCAGAGGATCATAAATTACCACTCTTCTCTCTTTCCTTCTTTGTCAGTTACTCTGACCTTCGCCTGTGCTATGGAATGGCAGCCAGGCTCCGGATTCTCACTTGACCCGACCCGTGGGCCTAGTCAACGAGGCTCATGAGGGGGACCCTAGCCTGGATGAGTGGGAAAGAACAGGAGCGAGAGATGAGACCAAGACAGGAGTTTGATCAAGGTCTGTTTATTGCAGGCAACAGGCGAACTTATATGCTAAGAACAAGGAGGCAGCTGCAAGTTTCACTTTGCACAATACTTTGCACAATAGTATAAGTTTTTCAAACCCCGTTGCCGTAGGCAGTCACAGTGACCTGGTATTATTGTAATTAGCTGCAAATGGCTGGTTTCGGGAAGCACATAACATTGCTGGATTTCCGCATAGCTCAGGGTCCACAGTGGGGCAGTGCCTCAGGCCCCAACACTCACTTTTCTTGCATTGTTGATGCTGTTAGAGTTTTTGGCTGTTTTTTTTTTTTTTTTTTTTTTTTTTTTTTTTTTTTTTTTTTTTTTTTTTTTTTTTTTTTTTTTTTTTTTTTTTTTTTTTTTTTTTTTTTTTGTCCTGTGCATTTCAGCTACCATTCTTACCTAACTTGAAGAGAATTTTTTTCTTAAGGAAATAGATTGGTATGGAATTGTACTTGTTGAGACATTTGGAGCATCAACAGTTAACTTTATTAACTTGTTTTTTGATCTCAGATAGGTAGGTGGAAGACATCTCCAGAAGTTAGATTTCGGAGGGCTTTGCTGTGTCTTGTTATACTATGTGACTAGGATCAGCAGTTACTGTCCTAAGGCTTAGAAACAGGAGGCAGCTAGAAAAATTGTCCCCCCCCCACAAAATCTCTGCTTTAGTTATTGCTCCTTGTGTTTCTGTGTTGACAGTAACTGACACCTTTGGATGGAACCATTTTAAAACAATGTGATTGCTTCTACTGGGTTTTATAATTAATCCTAGAAAAAAATTTTTCTTTTTGCTGCTATTATTTTTTCACATTTTCATTCACATAAATACTGTATTTTGACCCCAGAGTTTACTCTCTCTTCTCCTCCCCTCGCACTAAGATCCTTCTTCTCAGATCTAGATCTAATCTAATTAGATCCCATCCTATTTCCATGTGTTGCCATTTTTTTTTCTTTTTGACCAACTGACTTCATCTAGGGTTGTGTTGGGGTCAGCTTTCTAGTTGCTGCGCAGGAAGAACCCAAACAAAAGTGGCTTGTAGAGGAATGGGTTTATTTGGCTTACGGACTCGAGGGGGGACTCCATCCTGGCAGGGAAAACGATGGCATGAGCAGAGGGCTGGACATCACCTCTGCCACAGCACTGTAAACAGCGGCAGGAAGGTGTGCCAAACACTGGCAAGAGGAAGCTGGCTTATAACCCCATAAGCTCGCCCCCAACAACACAGCTTCATCGAGGTTGTAAAACCCAAACTGCCATCAGCTGAGGATCGATCTATCAGAAAACATTCAATTGTTTGTGGGGGAAACCTGTATCAAACCATGACAGTCCGCCCCTGGCCCCCACAAACTAATAATCATACAAGATATAAACACAATATGTTCAGCTCAACTCTTAACTCCCCGCAGCTTTCAACTGAGCCATAATACCAAAAATAAACCCATAATGACACAGAACATTCACAATGCAAAACATGAGGCACAGCAAAAACAGATTGACCAATACAATACAAGATTTAAAACAAACAGGGCACCATCAATCTCTAACTCCAAGCTCAATGATTCTAACCAATAACACAAGTCTCTTGGAGATTCAATTCCGCCCCTCCAGCTCGGCTACTCACAGTCCGGGAATACGTCATCCGGTACTGGCAGCTCGCCTTGGCACCCATCCATAGTCCTGGAATTCACTGGGTCTCCATTGCAACCCACAGTTCATCCTCATGGCTCCATCGGGCTCCATGCAGGCAACCTTGCACACCTGCTTCGCATGCCGATGGCCATTTTTCAAAAACAAAACTGTGTTGCAAATCCAACGACCCTCTCTTCTTCCATTTGCCATACTCCACAGAACCAGGTGGGCTACCAACTTGTTAATCCAGGGGGATCAAAGCATTCAGGCCCCTTACTTCAAAGAGTCCGCATTCTTCCTGTTGTTCCAATGCAGACCAGCTGGCCCAATCTCAGTGGTTGTAATCTCTCAAACAATTGCAGGTGAACGGGCAGCAGTTTCTACCCAAAGATCTTTCTTTCTGTGCCATCTCCATCTGCTCACACCAGTCCATCTTTACGTAAAGCAACCCTGCACAGGTTTCCAGGACACAGGCAGGCAGAATGCAGCAAGCCTCACACACAAACTGCTTCTGGCACAGTCCTGACCAAGTTCTTTCTCCCCCTTGTAAGCCAAACCTCACAGTCCATAGTTCTCATTAC